>VXAD01008912.1:654155-698209 GCA_013399195.1 Dicrurus megarhynchus
GAGCAGTTGTGGGGAAAGCTGCAAGTTGAGGGAAGGGACTTTCACAGGCAAGCAGAAACCATCCTGGGCGCTGCCTTGCTGTGACACTGAAACCACAAGAGAACTGTTTAACTGTTTTCTTGTGGAGATGTCTCCATAGCATGAGCAAGAGAGACTCCTCTCCCTAAGTGAACTGAGAAAGGTTATTATAGAGATGGTAAACTGACTGAGGAAAAACCTTGAGGGTTGTTTTTTTTTACGTTGTCTGTGGGAGGAGGGAAGAAGGTGGGGGGAGGAGAAGTTTTCTGAAGGTTTAGTCTAACTTTTTTTCTTCCTTTTAGTTCTGTTAATAAACTTCTTTATGCTTTTAAGGTTTAAGTTTTGTGCCTGCTTCGCTTTTCTCCTGGTTCTTATCTCACAGAAGGAAAATAAGTAAGTAATGGGTATTTTGAATCAAACCACTACACTAAAATTGGTGTTTCCACCCGGTTACCCAAACTGAACCCGCTACAACGGGAAATATGACAAGTTTACAAAGGAGATTGCTCTTGCTTAACTGGCTTCACCTGAGTCCAGTCTAGTGGGTTTAACTGGCTTTGTGTCACAGATAAATCAATCTACATTATAGGGGGCCTGACTTGGCATATTTTAAAAAGAATGCTAATCTCTCAAAGCAGAGTCCCTGTGCAAGCTCCTAACAATAGCATTCCTTCTTTAAGTTGAGGCAGAAAACAAAAATCTCAGCCTAAAAACAGCAGGGGTGCCAGGTGCAAGAGATTTTATTGGAACTTTTCAGTTTTAGAGGAGGAGCAGCCCATAAAAAGATTTGATATTGATGCTGTAATCCCAGAGATTTCAGTAGTTATTCCTCGTCAGATGTATTAACAGGGAGCTAAAATTGAGAGTTCTTCGTAATTTATAGTGAAAACATAACAGAGTGGTAGTTCTAAATTATGCCATTCAGACTTAAAACCAGTTTTAAAGAAAACCATTGTGCACTGTGTGCGGTAATAAAAATGCCATAGATTTTTATTCAATACATATTAATGGGTAATAATTTTCAAAGCTATACTTAATATTTTTTTTCTTTATCCTCATTTACTTTGCTGAGTGACATGGGGACTCCTACATTCTTAAAAAAGAGGTATGAGTAGAACATACCTTTACAGGCATTGATAAAAGAACCAGTGTGGGTAAGGAGAAAGCAGTTTTGTCAACATGTACCTGTTTGTCCACATGAGCCTTGGCCAAAGTGAAAGCTATGTCTGCTCTTTAGTGATGTCTAACTGCTGAGTGGACCCAGACACAGACTGCAACCCTGAGGTCATTTTGTATATTGAAAAGTTTCGGGTAGTTGACAGTTTGCCCATTTCTGGATTAAATGTGGAATTGGTAGTAACTGTGTAACTGTGAGATCAGATGTGAGTTAAAATTTGTGTTTACTCATGATAAAAACTCCTAATCTGCACATAAATAGGGCCATTTATCAGCATTCAAACACCCTCGGATTAGAAGGAGAGAGGGGGAAAGGTGCCTTGTTCTTGAAAAAGAGTATCAAGCAAAGCAGTCTTGATAACATCAGATGAATCCCTGCCACCCCCGGGGGGAGCAGCGTTTTGCGACCACGGGGCACTCTGGAAGTTTTGGCTGTCGAACTTTGCACAGCAGAGAGAGGCTGTTGAAGCATCCACAAATTTGCTTCCCAGCCTGATTGTTTATCTTGTATGCTTTAAATACTAAGATTGTCGTTCCAGGATTAGCAGAATCCGTCAGATCTCTGATAGGGCAGCTTCAAAGTTGGCTGAACCCCCACTGATGGAAGGGATGAGGAATGTGGGAATCGTCCATCAGGAAAAAATAATGCCTCAATAACAAGGATTTACAAGAAGGAACTGCTTAGCAAACACTCAAGGTTGTAATGAATCCTGTTTGGATATACAGATAAAAACTGCAAGGAGGGGAAGGTTGATACAGGAGCTTGCAGCCTTCTAACAGCCTGGCTTCAAAGCTCAGTTTCTTTACATCTCATACCAGGTGGGTCAGTGCCAAGGATGGAGAAACAGGTGGTGTTTGTCAGCTTTACTCTGTAGGCCACAACTCGATTTCCTCTGTCCTTTCTGCTGCACTCTTCAGTCAAGAGTGTGAGACCAACCATGTACTCATCTAAATCAGTAATTAGGCTTTAATACCTGATCTCAGGGCACTGTGGGCATTGCAGATATCCTGATGTTTTGGAGTGGATGGAATGGTATGAGCCCCGCTGCTGAGCATCCTTGTCCATCTTGGAATGCTAACTTTGAACCCAGTGTCAGTTTTGGTGTATGGGAGTGGGTGTTACGTGTTTCTAAATATGAAAACACAGTGCACATTTAAAAAGAAATACGTATATATTATTCATTTCTCCTAAGGGAATACTGGAATCTTTCTTTCAACTTTTAGCCACAGATACACAGTTTCTAGTTAAAGAGGCAGGATTTTCATGTTGTGATTTTTTTTGCCTTCCACAGCCACCCCAGCTGACACCTTTTCCACTTATTAATTGGGCATTCTGTCCTCAGTTGAGGGAGGGATGTGGGATAGCAAATTAATTATATGGGGTTGAATGATTCAGGGCCATGTTTCTTGGACTGCCAAGCCTGTGTTGATGAGCATGAATACCCAGAAACACCTAGCAGAGATTGTTTCCATCCTTTGGAGTAGATTTCCAGTGTGTAAAGGAAAGCAGTGGCTGTATCAGGAGTTTCCTGTTGGTGTGTTGGTGGTGGAGCTGTAAGAAATGTGAGCTAGGATTGACTTTTGGCTGTCCATTAATTGTACTGGACAGGCAGGACTGACATGGAACTACCTCTCCTTGCTTGACTTTAGCTTTACTGAGCCTTTTCAGTCCTCCATGCTTTTAAAAATTACTTTAACATGATGGGGGCTTTTGATAGTGCAATTTTTGTCTTTTCATCAGAATTGCTAATGGAATTAGTTTTAAGTGGGCAGTAGTCTGAGGGGGGCAACTATCAGGAATTGCAGTCATGGATGTGGCTTTGGGACAGTAATGTAACAAAAGTAAGTGGATTAAGCCCTTAATGCCACTAGAGAAAATGAGATTTGTGTGTCCAGCTGCCTGTGAAGCCAAACAGTTTGTTAGGTGCATATGCAAAAAAGGATTGGATTAAATAAAACAAAATGGGAGATGGTTTTGTGACTTCAGCAGCCGCTTTGGTCAGTGCCACCTTGCAGGGATCCGTGTTGAACAGCCCCAGCAATGGCCCAGCAGAAAGGTAAACAGCTTAATGGGATTCATAAGGGTATTAAAGGTAAGGCTCTGCAAGCATGAAAATAAGCAGAGAACTGAGGCAGGAGAACTGATGCAGCAGGACAGAGAGAAAAAGCAAAGTCAACCCAACAAACACAAGTGAAAACAACCCCCATGATGGGGTGGCACCCTGAAAACTGGGCTTAGGAAATAATACACGTGTGGTTGAAAGTAGTGGTGAAGTGATAACAGAGAGTGGTGGCTGCAGAAAACTTGGCATCTGGTCCTGCAGCAAATAAACCACAGGGCTGTTGACTTTGGGGCTTAGCTCAGCAGCAGAGAGGAGAAGCTGCTGGGTATGTGACCATATCCAAGGCTGGGATGTTTGGTACTGACACGATTTGATGCAGGGGTAGTGGATTTGGGAGTCAAGGCAACTGATCACTATTTGAGTGGAAAATACAGCTTTTTCTGTATTTCACTGATTTGTTTAGCATTTAAAGATGTTCTTTTATTGCACATTGTGCTGTCCCTTTCACGATTCCTTTTTAAGCTTGCTTGATAGTATCTTTAGGTGGTGCCTTCTGAAAATTCAGGTATAATATAGCATATTTCACCTTAACAAGTAAAATGCCTGTTTGGAGAAGTCATTGTAAATTACTTCCTTTTTTTCAATTCCCTACTAAAAATTAAGACATCCTTTTTAAGTCAATGAGAGTTCACATGATGAATCATAAAGATCCATTTTGAACCCCCCTTGTACTCTATAACAATAGCAGGGCTTCAAACTTCATTTTATTTTCTTCATTACTTATGTCCCCTTTAGAACCATTTCTTTATTATGGTATATCATGTAAATATTATTTGGGCTACTTTTAGAGTACACAATACTATGAAAGTCCAATTACTTACTTTGACAACTGTTATGCTAGCTATTAATATGCACTTTAAAGCTGAGAGTTCTCCTGCCTGTTTAGTCAGTCTGTGGTTTGGTGGTGTTTGTTAAAAATTATATGACTGTTCATACAGCATAAAAATTAATTTTAAAAATTCCTCTGCTCAAGAGCATTAGCCAGTACAAGCTCCATAGAAGGCTTTTGGTGGCCAGTGTTTTTCATAATTGCCTATTAAGGAGTTTCTTGCATCAGCAATGTAGAAAGACGTGTAAACAAAGAGGAGCATTGTTTGGGGTGGATATGCCAGATTCTTTAAGCTCTGCACTCAAAATCACAGAGTAACCACTGGGGTTAGAAAGGGCAATGTGTTTTAAGGCCAGACTCCCTGGAGAAGTAGGTGGTACTGGACTCACGTTCCCCAAACACCATAACCCATTTCTCAGCCAGACAACGTTCCCCTTCCTTTATTTGCAAGCTTAGAGTTTCCATCATAAAGTCTGTGAACTGCAATAGGCCTTTGTGCTAATGTGTTTACCCTGGTAGTGGTGCTTTAAATACTGAATGTGGGAGTGTGAGGCTTTCTCAGAGGTAATGTGGACACACCTTCATGCACCAAACCAGGTGAGATGGCATTGTTTCATTAAAGGTTGTAAAAAGAAGAATAAAGGGTTGGATAAAACAATTTAGTATTTCTGAGGGAGACTCTTTGAAATTTTCAGTAGCTGTGTGATACATTTTTATTAATAGGCCATAATGTACCTTTCATCATCATTCAGATGTAACTGAGGGAGGCTTTTAGAGCACAGCAGTGACATTTCCATGATCTTGACAACAGTTAATCTATTTCCTGGGCTTACCAGGCAGTAGTTTCAGCACCATCTATACTCTGCAGTTGTCATGCTGTCTTTTTACCCATCTTTTCAGCAACTGTCCAGCCATTGTTGGAAGGATGTTAGATGCTCTGAGTGTGTTCATGTTGGTAAGTTGTTGGTATGCTGTGAAAATGCCTAATTTAAGGTACTGCTTTGAGTTTTTCTTTGGAGGGAGCCTGATTTCTCCATTGCCTGTGTAGGTGATCTCGAAATCTCGCCCATGAAGTTCCCTCTCACTTCCTCCATACTCAAGAAGGCATATTGTGTTGGTAGTTTGGGAATTTTTCGTTGGCTTCTTTTCCCCTAAATGCATGAGCCCATGAGTTGATGTGGATGGAGCCAAAATCAGCATAGGGAGAGCTCTTGCAGGAAGCTGCAGATACCTGTGTCCTCATTTTGCCATTGCAGATTTGCGTTTGCCATCAAAGTGCATGTTGTGTTTCCTTGTCCACACGACTCCTCACGTGTGCATGGGGTTTTGTAAACAAAAGTAGAATTGGTATAATGATTAAAAACAAGCAAAGACCTGCCATGTGTCAATGTGTTTGCCCTGACTTTCCATTTGGGCTGGAATTCTGGTCATAAGGCAGTTAATGAGCTTTCCACGTGATTGTGTTTTATGTACCCAAATTCTTTGGTCTCTCACCCTACCTGTGAAAGTAAAGTCTCTGATTCTGATTGCTAGAACCCCCCTGATTGCTGCGGGAGTTATTGGTGGCCTCTTCATCATCGTCATCATGGGCCTGACATTTGCCGTGTACGTTCGGCGCAAAAGCATCAAGAAGAAGAGAGCACTGCGAAGGTTCCTGGAGACTGAGGTGAGCCCGGGCTGCTTCTCACAGGCTGTTTGGAGAGATATGCAGGGCTGTTCTGCTTTTATATTAGAGATGCTCAGGTCTTACCAGAGAGGCCTGTAAAAATCCTTTTGCTTATTTGTGCAGATTAAACCAGTGGAAAGAATGAAGCTATTTCAAGATGCTGGTTTTCTGCATAAGTACAGATTCATGGCTTCTGAAGACCAGAAAAAGTTCCCCATGCACACTAGAAGGCGTGTCCCACCAGATTTCTGAGCTTCCATCCTGCTCTCCACTGAACTTCTATCCCAGTTCATCAGTACCTTTAGCAGTTCTCATGCTTAAATATTACAGGGTTTCATTCTGGCCATATTTAGGTTGACTTTTAAGACTGAAGTAAATTCCTTCAGCAAGCTCTGAAGAAACAAACTTCATGCTTAAATGCAGAGGTTGTGACCTACTGTTGTTCCCAGTGCCTACAGTGCCTTTGTAGTCCAGATTTTGTCAAAGCCTGTAGTAATAGTCAGTAATAATGTATTTTATTAAGCCGAGCTTCACAGAGCTTAACCAATTGATGTTCACAGTTCTACTGGCAAAAACACATAACAGAGCTATAGCAGACTGCTGTGACCACTCCATCATGTTCTTTGAAGTGTCATTAGTGGAGGGGGCAATCTAGGAAGTGTATTTAAATATAACATTAAATGTATATCTATCAGCTACTGCAACAGTGATTACTGCCATCTCCTCAGTTCTATACTTGAGACACTTCGCAAATGATGGTATTTTTAAAATAGGGTGTGCCTTTGTAAGATAATAAAGCTTGGAAATGCTGTTTGCTAGTGACTCTTTGATAAGGCATTATTAACTGTGCTGCTTTCTCTTCTGTTCCAAGGGTTCTGCTCCCACTCATCTCCGCCTGGGAGTAAATGATTTATGCGTCCCCAGTCTGTTTGCACAAGTATCTTCATGTTTGGCTAGAATTTGTGTTGCTTGTTAAATACTGTTCAGCTATATAGAAATACTCAGTGCCTTTAGATGAATAAATCTTGCCATTTTATCAGTCCATACTTAAGCATAACTTATTTTAAGCAGGTGGTTCTCATTGCATTGGCTTTGAAGTCCAGATTTCATTTTTCATTTGGTCAGATAAAAGCTGTGGCTGGCAATAGTCCTGAGGCACCAGGGCCTCCTACTGAACATGTGGGGAAGCTGCTGTCTTGGCTGAGAAACTGAAGATTAAATCAGGAGCATCCTGAAATAAACACACAAACAATTAGCTTTAGTTGAGGTCTCTCTTTCTAGCTGGAGGCTGTAACAGGACTTATTCTTCCTGTAGATCATTCTCCATAAAACTCTACAAGCCTTGTTTTAGACCCCCACAACACATCTCCACCTCTCCCTGCCATTCCTCTGTTGGTGGGCTGCGGCACAGAACCTCTTTTCGTCCTTCACAAACTGAAAATACAGAAGTGTGCTGCCAGTGTGCCTAATTTTCTTTTACAGTAAACCTTTCTTTCATGGCATAAACACTGGACATCTAAAGTGGGAAGGAGGAAAGAGAAATCGCTCTAAAATAAGTGCAGCTTGCAGATTATTTCTGTGATAAACCAACTTGTTGCTGTTTGGTTTTTTTATGTTTTCTTACCCCATTAATTTCCAGATACTGGTATTTTTACCTGAACAAAACTTAGTCTAGTCAACTAATTAAGTAGTTCATGGTGCTCAAAGAGCCTTAGAAATAGTTCTCAAACTGCAGAGCATGGTGCATTTAGCCTTGTAAACAGGCAGCTTTGAAATGCTGCAGTGGTTTCAAGCCAGTTTGAGTAGGGGGAGTCCTGAATTATTTTCCTCATCCTGTAAAGGAACAGAATGTTTTTCATGTGTTGTATTGAGTATTGTCCTCTATGTGTAATTTTAATTTATTTTTAAAGAAGCATTGTTTTTCTGGCAGAGATGGTATGATATCTAAGAGCATTTTTAACTGAATGTGCCATTGTGGCTCATTTACAAAGTTTCTTGGGACATCTTGAGCAAATTGTTTAATTGCAGTAAATTAGTGGCTGTTATAAATTAGTTGTCTGCTCTAAGGTGTTTTCTCCCTATAGCTGTCCTCCTGTGTAGTAAAACAGAAGTTCAGAAAAATTGTGTCTTCCTCAAAACAGAGTAAGAATGCGATGAGCCATTTAGTCCAGGCCATTAAAAAGAAATATGGTCAACTTAAAAGACACTAAAACGGGCAAAATTAGGATGTGGTACACTGATAATAAACGCTGTATTTCTGTCATGTAGAAAATATTTATACTGCCTCCATTATCAAAAGTCCTTGGATGTGTTACTCTGACACCAATTCAATTTCTAGTTCATAATTCCATCACACAGCTTCTGGTGGAAATTACTGCGTGTTTTAGTGAGGACTTGCTTTATCAGATCTCTTGGTTTCATGGTGTTGCTTGTTTGCTTTTGAAGATGAAAAATCCCTCCAAGAATTGCCAGGGCAGTGGTCAATAGGTCCCCACCACTGTCTCGTTCCAGTATTTACTTGGGTTGGTTGCTCTCAGTATAAACTTCTGATGGATCTTCATGTTTAGCAGTGTTTGAGACTGTTGGATTTTCCTTCGCAGCTTGTGGAACCCTTGACTCCGAGCGGCACGGCACCCAACCAAGCACAGCTCCGCATCCTCAAGGAAACAGAGCTGAAGCGAGTCAAAGTCCTTGGCTCCGGAGCCTTTGGAACTGTGTACAAGGTGAGAGTTTTCCCCATGCAGCCCTGAGTCCCCTCTTTTAACTTTGGAGCAGTCAAGTTCTGCATTGCAGCAAAGCAGACTGTCCCATGGGTGGGTTCCTGAGCCCTGGGAGAGAAATGATACTGGAATTGTGTGCAAGGAACACATCCTCAGGATCAAATGGTGACATGCAAATATTATTTCTTGGTGTCAGAAATGTCAGCCCCAGTCATTTTTATGTGCAAGAGGGCTACACAGGCTGGACTGTCCTGCTGGCAAAGTACAGCACCAAGGTTTGCCCTTCTGTTCTTACATAGGAGCAGGACACTATTGGAAAGCTGGATAAATGTTGTCTTTCATTTCACAAGTGTCACGTGGGTCTTGTAATAGCAATAATACCTAGTAAAACAATGCCGTTACCTAAACTGTAACACTTCTTGTTTGTTCCATTTAAATAGAAAATCTGGGTTATGTCAGGGCAGCCTGTAACAACTGGGATATGAGAGTGGAACCCACAATGGAAAAAGTACTTCTGTTAAAGAAGTATTTATTTTTTACAATCTGTTGGTTGTGTCCAGATCTCAGAGGCATGAAGTAGGGCTTAGTGGGCAAGTCAAACCTTTGGGAGCAGCCCAAACCTGCCAAATCAAGGTGGTAGGTCAGAGCACCTGCATCTGTCCTCAAAGAAGGGAGGAAAGGGAGGAAGGACAGACCAGGTCGCTACAGCTACAAAGTCATGGGAATAGATTTATGAATAACCAGTTTGAATATACTTAGATGATAATAAAGTGATGGAGATGGATGCCATGAGGTTGACAAGAACACAGCAATAGTCAAGAAGGATGGAAAAGTAGCCCAAGACACACACCATTTGTGAATTTTAATTTTAAATTTCCTTTTTAGCCACCGAAGTTTTTGATTCTCAGGTATTACATAATTAGACAAACAGCCCCTAAATGTTTCACTCTAAATATATTACTCTGAGGGTGTTCTGTTCCTTCATGATGTTGTGATCTGGTGATAATCAGTTTTGAGAGTTTACTGATATCTTCAAATTTGAGCATCAGAATCCAGAATGAAAATACAGATTTTTGTTTAATTATGTCCCAAGCAGTATCAGAATTTTGTCTGAGTCAGTAGAAAAAGTGCGTCATGGCCATGCTGCCATTGCTCTTTAGAAACCCTGTTGTGCACAAGAAAATCAAGGATGTTCACTGATAGAAAATGTTTCATTTTACATCAAAGTTTACTTTTGATGTAAGAAGTAGTTTTATGGGATTTTAATTATTTTGTAATTTTGTGTATTCTCAGTTCTGAATCTCATAACTGATCTGCATAACATGACAGAATGTGTCAAAAAGAACTGTAACTCTGAATCAAGTTTTTATGATTGTTATCTTATTAGTCTTCTGACACCTTTTTTTTTCTTTTTCTAGGGGATCTGGGTCCCTGAGGGAGAAACAGTAAAGATTCCTGTGGCCATTAAGATCCTTAATGAGACCACTGGTCCGAAAGCCAATGTGGAGTTTATGGATGTAAGTAAGACACAAGCAATGTCTTTGGCAGGGGCAGTATCTTTCTGTAGCCCATAGAGGTTGTAAAGACAAATTCCTGCCAGTTTTCTTTCCTTATATTTAAATAGCAGAAAGAAGCTTGTACACAGTGCCTGGCTGGGCTGGGTTTTCTACTGCATGTGCCCCAAGATACTTGGAGTTTTCTTATAAATTGTTTTTCTGTCAGTATAAGACTAAAACTCCTCTGTCTCATCGGCCAGAAATTATATCTTTCTGTGGCAGAAAAGCCATGGAAGAGAGAGGAGGAGTTGCAGGGAAGCATCTTACCAGGCATGCAGGTCTGTACTGGTGCAGAACTCACAGGAACAGAAATTCAGCTCAGTTCTCCCCCACTTCAGTGTTCAAGAGTCTGGGAGCTGGCAGCAATGGCAAAGCACAACAGGGAGAGGGGGAAAATTAAAATATGCTGGATTTAAAAACCCTTTTGCTTTACTAATCTGAAACACCATGGAAAGAGGTCAAGATGGTAATTTCCATGAATGTTCTGTGATCACAGAGGCTTTGCACTCAGTTTTCAGCTCTGTGTCTAGATCAAGGCTCACTGACACCATGAATCTCTATATCTTATTCAGTGACAATTTTTTGAGAAGTCATAGAAATTTGCATTCTTTTTGTAAGTCCCTCTTTGTGAACTTGAAAATTACATAGGACTTTTAAGTCTTGCAGATCTGTTCAGTGTATAGGCCTCATTTGTTTGCATTAATGAGACTGTAAGCCTCAAGGAGAAGGTACTTCCATTATATAGTCTATTCTTCCTTCTAGAAGTGAACAGAAATGTGCAGTTATGGATTTATCTGTTCCAGACAGCTGTTTCATGTGTGGGTTCTTAGGCAGTTGAAGGAAGGCTGTGTAGAGGAAGGGATTTCCTGTGCTTTTTACAGAGCATTGCATATTTATGTTGGTTAGATCATTTCCAACCTTGATGATTCTATCATTCTGTGGTTCTATTGCATTCACTAATCATTTTGCACAAATAACAAATAAAAAGGCAGTTTTGGCCCTGTCTAAAAGGAATTAATCGCACTAAAGCAATAACAAGTATTAGATATTATTGCTTAATGGACGAAGAGTCTTGCTAATAATAGAGCTGCCCAAAGAGGAGAGGTGGGATCCAGTGAACTGGATGTCAGTGGTCGGTCAGTGATACAGATTCCAGCCTAAAGGTGAGGGAATTGTTTTCTCTATATGAAAGTCAGTGGAACTGAGCAATTTGTACCAGCTCAGGATCTGACCCCTGATCTGATAGAGAAATAGTAGTAATATGCCTCCTCTAGTGCTGACTAACCTTGAAGCAAAGAAAACATCAGGTCCCTGTAAAAGGCAGAGTTGCTTGTCTGACGTTTCATAGCTCAGCTTAGGTCAGTTTAGTTCACTGGACCATACTTCCCCCCAGTGTTTGCATCAGAACATCTGATAAATGGCTCAGAAATGAAGAAGAGATTTTGGGAACTCTGGAGATTTTGACTGTACAGTTACATTAAGAAAGGTTTCTCTTTAAATTAACAGTTTCTCATGAGTCTCTGACCTGGTGGTAGCAAGGTGAGAGAAGAGTTAAAGTTGTTCTTAGTTCTTGAGGTTAAAAATAACCCTTAGGTTGTTTTTAATCATAATAAAAAAAAATCAGATTTCATCATTAGTTGCTACAAGTGGCAATAAGGAGAAATAATATGTTTTCTGTCAATGCTCCTTTTGATATATGTGCAATGATCTGTAATCCTTTTCTGTACTGCATTGATAAAGATGATTAAATTTCATTCTTGTGAAATAATTGCTCATCCAATTATACAGAGGTTCTTGTCATCCTTACCTCCTAAACCAGTTGTTTAGTTCCTGAAAAAAAACATTTTTTGAGAGAATGAGCTAAGCACTATTTATGATTTTAATGTGACTACTTCTCCCTGTCCCAAAAAAGACGTAGTTTTAACCGTTTAAAAAATTTAAGCCAAAATTTTTATTATGAGGAGATAATCTAAATATCTTTCACTGAAGTGTAAGTTAGAGTAAAAAAATGTTTTACTCGTTCTCAATCCAAGATTTCAGTCAGTATAGCTATCCTGGTAAAACTGGATACTGTTTACTGATCTTATTTTATGAGGAAAATTCAAATGTGCATCTGAAAGCAAAATTCATCAATTGTACTTCAGTAAAAAGAGTGTTATGAATAATGGTTGTTGGTAAAAAGCATTTTTTAAAGGTAGATAGGTGGCTAAATGTCACTCTGAACATGGTGGGGCTAATTCTTAAATACGGGTCTGACATGTTGGTAGTGAATGGGAAGAGGAGGTTAGTGGGAAGGTGTCATTATATGAGTCACACCCCTGGCTTTTGTTTTTTCTCCTTGTCAAGCACAGGTGTGATTTTGTCAGCAATTACTTCTACCTGGATTGGGAATGTCCTTATACTTGTAAGTAAAAGTCAGCATTCCTTTTAGAAAGGCTCTGGAAAATGGAAAGCCTTTGGTAAACAGCAGTTTGTGTGCAGAGGGAGTACTTGGGACACTTGTGTCCACGGAAATAGCTGGTGTAGATGTTAGTGGCACTGCCCGTAGATCTGGTTAAAACTTCTATAGTTGGCAGAATGTGCGTCTAAAAGTGCTCTATGGGCTCCTGAAATTCTGCTAAACGTTATGGTGAAGGAGTAAAGAACAACAATTTGGCTCCTGGGCTGTCATTTCAGCAGCCTGAAGCCCTGCTAATGGAGCAGTAATGACTATAATGATATAATGCCTGATGTCAGCCCGGCCTGCTCTGGCCAAGCACCTCCCATCAGGGGATGATGAATTGGCCATCATCCAAAAGCACAGACCTTACTTGGGATTTTTCTTGAGGGAGCTGCAGCAGAGTCTATTTTCCAGGCCTTCTCCACCCATTCCCAGCTAGCCCTTTTCCTTTGCTCCCAGTGTTCATCCCTAGTTTTTATCACTGCAGTAGGTCTGCGTCTGCTACAGCAGTGCAAGCTGGAGTCTGCAGAGTAACCTGGACCAGGGCAGAACCAGACTGCACAGGAGGCCTTCTATGGATTTATTTTCACCATACACAGGTTGCTGTTACTGTTTTGTAAAATGTAGGTTTACCCTATTTCCCCACGTATTTGTGGGTGTATATTGTGTCTGGGATAATCACAGAGTCTAAACCTAAACCCCTCAGCATGGTTATGTGCTTAAGTTGCAGGGCATAATTTCTGCTCTGGCTAGTCACACTTCCTTGTCCCCAGGAGGGGGCTGGAGTTTGAATTCAGAGTGCAAGTGCTCTGGCTACTGCTCTGCCTGCAAGTGTGTCTGGGAGGGAGTCACCAGCAAGACACAGGGGCATCAGGAGGGAGCTCTATCCTGCTCCTCACCCGAAGGCTGGTAACAGAATATGTGAGGGTCCTGAGTTTTATGGAGGAAAGAGAAACTTGTAGGGAGGAAAAAATGCAAATGCACAGCTAAGAAGCTACTTGAAAGTAGAACAGGGACTTACAATTTCACATGGGAAAACAATTTCACCTCCTCAGCCTCGATTTATTTGACTATTATGGTTGTCTGATAAGTCAAGTAGCCATTGGCCTGGTCAGATGGTTTAACATCAACCCAGATACTCAACTGACAACATAATAAATTCTAAAGAAATGCTGCAGTTGGAGAGCATAGCAAACAGCCTTTGAGGCTGAAAATATGTACTTAAAAAACTTGTCATGGGGAAACAGGCAGTTGATGAGGGCCTTTCCTCTAAGCTTGATGTTTCCAGGAAGTAATTCTATGAGCTGTGGTTGTGTCCAGGATTTTGATCCACTTACAAGTTTAATCTATCCTCTCTGAGTTTAAATGCTCCATTATCTCTTAGAATATAATTAGAGGCTGCAAGCACAAGTCAGCATACACAGAGTTCCTTGGGAGTCCCTGAGCTCATTGAGATGAAGACAGTTTGACTGATGGTGGTCAGCTGATATTGGGCCAGAAGCTAATAATAGAAGGCAGCGCTGCTTAGCTAGGTGAGAAAGTTAACTTGGGAAAAATTAAACTGAAGGCTTTGGGATTTATGGTTGGAAATAAATTTCCCATTCTCATTTGTTTCCTAGTAAGAGAGCTTCAGAGGCAGTTGGTTTCTTTTATGGTTTTATAATTAAGATCTAGGGGCTTCCTGGCTTGGTCTGTGCTCACTGCAGTTGCTGCTGTCTGCAGTGGCAGCGCTTGGAGTGTGGGAGGACATTTGTCACACCAAGTGCAGAGGTGGTAAGTGACAGTGACCTCCACCAGACATGTAGCAAGCAAATTAAAGCTGCATGTAGGGGACTGACACCCACATCTTTTATTTATGTCTGGCCTAATGAACTAAATGAATAAATCACTCAGATGTGCTGCAGAAACAGCTTTTTCTAAATTATAAGCCTGTCTTACAGTAAAGAGAAGCACTCAGCTTGAGGATATCAATATCAAACTTATCTTCAGTACAGAGGGTTGAAGACAAAAAAAATGATGCAGCTGACTAGAGAATTCTTTCTTCTGTTCAGCTGAAACCCCACAGAGATATGGATAGGCCTAGAGTCCTCAAGTGTGTCTAGATGGGAAGTACACTGGAGATGCAGCTAGCTAGTCAGGTGAAGAAGGTGAGAGAAGACTTACCTTTTCTTGGTTTCCGCTATTGGCTTCAGACATAGAAAGGTTCTAGGCTGAAGTTTTTTGGTTCTTTGCTTGGCCCATGGTGGCATTCACAGAGTCCTTGAGGCTACGGACACACTCTGTGATATACAATTTCTCAGCTGACACAGGTGCATTTGCACTTTGTTTCCTTGTAAGGTCCTGTCTAATGTGACTATGTAGGTGACTGGAGAAATATTTTTTAGTATTTTTAATTCCTTGCACACATCATGCTCCTGCCCAGCCCAGTGTTTGACCCAGGTCTTCAACAGACCATGTAGATGCTTCTGAAAGTCTGAAAAGACATTGCTATTAACAGTAGTTGGATCCAGGCACTCCACAGTCACTCCACTGACTGCCTGGCTGATTGGGAAATACAACAGAGTTAATCCTGAACCTCAGTTGAAAGGGCAGGTTTAGGATCAAATGAAATCCTTTATGGCAGCAGTGAGACATTTTTCCTTTTCCTTTTTTGCTGTCATTTCCGTACACATCCTCCTTTCCAGCTGGCATAAGGGGTCTGTAAGCACTGCCTAGCTCTGTGCTCCAGCTGCAGTTCAAACAGGTTTTCACTCCATCATGTCAAGTTGCAGGAGGTGGGGGGCAGGGGGTGACCTAACTCTGATTGTAGACTTCCTTTTGTGCAGCCTCCCCTTCCCTCCCACCCGTGCACACTGTAAGTGTAAGCAGAGACACTTAGCAGGGGGAACCGTCTGCCTATCAGTCCCAGGCACAGAAGCTCACTGTGATTGCAATTACAATTTCCAACTTGTCCAGAGATGCCAGAAATCAGGCTGTCCTTGAGAACGCTGCATACCATGCACAGGCCCCGAGAGTGCTCAGCCTCTGCAGAAGCTGGAAATCTGATCTCTGCTGAAGGTTAACTGCTTTTAGTCATCTGAAGATTAACTGTTTCAAGGCTACATTTCTGTTATTTCCATCTTAAGCATTTTTTTTTCTTTAAATTTTTCTTTAAATGTTTGCTTCAGTAATTTTCCTCTCCGTAGTGTGTGAGGGTAAGATGGTGTGTATGTGCAGGGGGGGTTAATTTTCCATATGCAGGAGCATGTGGCTGTGTGGTGAAAGTACACACACGGAAAGGATGAGGCACAAGCACAGACAGACAAGCCAGGCTGCTTGGAAACAATTCTGCTGGCATAACACTCTAACTGGAAAATGCAGTGAGGGAAAGTGAGTTTGCCTACTACTGGTGATGGGGAAAGTCTGAGCCCTATTGAAATCCATGGGAGCTGTGAATTGACGAGTGAATTCAGCAGGGCCAGGACCTCATCTCTGGAGTAATCCTTCCAAGCAGTCTGCCACAGGTTTAAGAAAGAATCCCATGCTTTAGTGAGGGGCTGACATCACAAGTTACTCCTAAATGAGTTAGGAAGTACATTCAGATGTTTTTGTTATGGCAATTGCAGAACTCTTTATTTCAGGTTTGCAATGCTTTATGACTCAGAAACCCTGCGTAAGGTTGGGTAAATCTGTGCATGGGAAGAAGATCAGGTGAGAGTGTTCATTTATTCACTTGGAAATATAGCTGTGGTTTAATTGAAAGTATTAAATATTCTAATCAAATTCAGGAATTACTTTTGGCTGGAAAGTGTGTATGTATAAAGGAAATATTTTGAACTGAGATTTTGTATTACACTCTCTATTTCAATGTATAAGGTACCCCAATAACAGGGTTGATACTTGTCTCCTTGGAGTGTACCTGTGGGCTTGGTTACTGAAACATGAAGTGAGTTATTTGCTTGGCTGTATATGTAATTGTTCTGAAGGTCAGGATCCCAGAGTTGCCACTGTTTTATCAGGATACAGTAGGAGAGAGGTCTTTTGAAAAAGTTTAGAAATTGAACAGGCAAAGGATGGGAATATTAAAAAAAAAATAAAGAGGCAGAGAAGTGGTGCGATGAGTATCATAAGTGGTATACAATAGTTTAATTAGGGGACTTAATCAGGAGCTAGTGGGATTTGTATTTCCACGATGAGTTTTCTGTTGCACTCAGTACCATGGGGGGCTTGTTCTTGGCATTGTGCTGTATGTTTCCACCCTTTACCATGGGCTAGGTCTGGACCTGGATCAGAATGCTCTCCTCCAGCTTCTTCTCTTCCCTGGACTTATGTGCTTGTATCTGGATGTGGGCTTTTAGGAGAGTCGTCTTACAGAATTCAGTAAAAATTTCTGTTGGATGCTGTAAAGCCATAAATTTTGAGGACTCATCCCAAGAGGATAGTGTCTGCATGTGTGTGTCTTTTCATCTGCACAGCCAGTAGATGGTGGTATTTAAGGCAGAAGGGAAATGTACCTCTGCAGGCACAGATCCTGCTGGAGTGGAAAGCTGTAGCTCATAGGCTTGTCATTACAAACATAAGAAAATCTTCCTTAAACAGCAGTGACTGGGGATACTGGAATTCTTCTCACAGTCTTTCTGACATTCAGATGCAAAGTGCAGAAATAAAAGTGACAAAACATGATAAAATTATTAAATTAAAGAAAATAAGGTTCTTTAAGAACGCTTGATATGTTATGAGAAGCTGACAGATATCCAGTTTTAAAGCAGAGTTTGGCACTGACAACAGGGTGACAAGTGTTGCCTTATCACTAAAACTGAAAACCTGTACTTAAGAAATAACCTATTGCATTGCATTCTTTCTCTGTGCCTCCAGCTCCCATTAGTGATATAAAATAGGCACTTGTTAATGTTTAAGTTCCTAAAGGGCACTGTGTATGCCAGAATGTTGCCAAACTGATAAAAAATGCAGGGTTTTATGGGACCCTTGTTAATAAAAGAGAGGTACTGTTTCCACAGGCTTAACTGTAATGTATCCCAAACAAGCCATCACTGGTTTGAGGTTAACGGTGAATCCAAGACAAAGTTAAGGGAGAACAAGGCTTTTTATGTTGTGGTGAGGAAAAAAAATCCATATATACATACAAGTGACCATGCTGTGACCATTTTTAATGGGAATGTAAGAAGCACAGGCTTATAGGAGCCAAATTCGAAGTATCACTGTCAAAATATATTTTACCTCCAAATACTGTAGTTTGCAGAACTTCTCCCTCAGTGCTTTTTTGCAGATAACCCCTCAAAAATTCTTTTCTGTGCCTCAGCACCGATGCAGACACCTCTAATACATCAGCAACTGTCACAGATTTATAAAAATAATTAACATCTGTTTGCATTAATATTCCACCTATTATTTACAAGTGACAATCAGATGATCCTATTGCTGCTTGTCACACAGTTGTGATGGAAGAAATAAGACAGGGAAAGGTGGTTCCTGACTGGCTTGCTGATAATCTCTGTAATATTCTGCCAATACTTTTTAGATATCAGTGCAATAATTGGAATAAGCAGACAGATTTGAGTTCACACTGGGGCTGGCAGTCCACAGAGCAGCAGATGCTGGTTTGAAGTGCCTGGTCCTTCAATACTGAAGCTGTAGCTCCAAAAATAAAGAGATTTTGCAGAGCGATATTTTCCATATTAACTTGGGTGTTGCTTCTTGTTGTGATTTACAGCATCTCTTGCACCTGTGGAAAGTGTGGTGAGATTGTCCCTGCCCTGAAAGGTATTCAATCAAGATAGACACAACAGATAAAGGGGAGAGGAATTATTATTACTATAGCAGTTTATAGATGGAACTCTGAATTGCAACACAGATCCCATGACCTCTAAGCAAATTACTTTAATTTTTTTCATTGATTTTTAATTATCTTCAGGTTTTAAATTACCTTAGGATGGCTATGTAGACAAGCAAATACTATATGAGAATTTTTTAGACAAAGCTTTTTTATCTACTTATCCATTGAGAATATGTTTAAAATGTTGTTTTCATTAGCTTTTGCCCAGGTTGGGTGTTTTAAAGATGCTGAATGGCATTTGATATATAAAGCAAATTGTGTATTAGCAACAGGAGAGAGAGAATAGGTATTCTTCCCTCTTAGTTACTTGCAAGGTGATTACAAGTGTATCCTGAAGGTTTCTGCTTCATATAGAATATCAGGCTTTTAATTAAAGAGGCAAATATGCATTGTTCAAAACAGAATTGCATAGGTTTCTCATAGGCCAGGGCCTGTTTTTGTCTTCATGCTTTACATGACAAATGACATAGAAATGTTTAAGGAAGTATGGTTATGTAGATCTTTGCTCTATGCTGACAAATTGCAGCTTCAAAGGCTCTCCTTGGTGAACTTGCACAGGTAAATTCTGAATTTAACTAAATTCCATGCACTGCATGGAGCAGCGTGAAGGCAGGAAACACCTCAGGTACAAAAAACAGTTTATGTGATGGAAATGTAAGACCTCAGTGAAGTAGGGGAATGTGGGACAGGGACTGGCTATGGGCAGTTTCTCGGGCTTTGATTGACTGAGCCATGTCAGTGGATAGGCAGCCCCTGGGCTGAATCCATTTGGAAACATTCTCCAGTGTCAAGGATGCTTTTGCTGGCTGGGCAGTGCCCTTTGGAAGAGTTCAGTGGGATGATTTGTATGCATAGAAGCAGAATTTAGCTTCTTGTTTTTGGAAGCCAAGCAAATTGTTTGGGTTTTTTTAAATGAAGTCTTGTTGGTTTAGATCAATAGCTAGAGTCACCAGCTAAAACCACAAAAAAGCTATTTTAATAACCAAAGTGTTTGGAAAAAATTATATTTGGACTGAGAAAATTGGTTTCCTTGTTGGGATTGTTCTCTTGGCAAAATCTTGGACAAATATTTCTTGGTAAAACATTTATTAACTTGCTGAAACTAAAAGGAAGTTTTTGCTGAAGCTTTTCAGTGGGAGATATATTCCAGTGAATTCCTCAGCCAGAATATGTTTTTTTTAAATATGATAGTGATTGCAGCACCTGTTTTTATCATTTTGTGAATGAACTCTGGTGAATTCCTCCTTTGAAGTCATTCGTTGTTTCAAAATTCAGACTATGTTCATTAGGCAAGAATGTTGTCAAATCAAAATTGGAATATTAAACACTTAGAGCATGTGATTAAGTTGTGGACAGCAGAGAGCCATTTTCCAAAGGCCATTTCTGAGGATCTGAATGCTGTGTCCTGCCTGGTTTTAAGCAGGGGTGGAAGATGTGTCTGGTTGTTCTGTGACAAATCTCTTCATCAGGTGAGGGGCACAGATGGGAGTGAAACTCCAGACCACAAAAGGTTATCAATGTCAGTGTTACTGTGACTGCTTAGCAAGCTCTCAGTGTTCTGGAGCTCCAGAAAACACCTTAAACCACATTGTGTCACCTCCCAAATGTCTGTAGCTCCACTCAAACATGCAGATCAGCCCTCTGCAAAAAAGTGAGTGTGCTCCTCTCAGTGACGTGCTGCAGCTTTCTGGGGCTTTGGCATTTCACTGGCACAGAAGTCCACTATAAATGACCAAGGAACTGACAAGTGATGTTGTTTTGAGCTGCCCGTCAGAGGTGCAGCATCATCTTTGATCCCAGTAAGGTGATCACACCATGGTGGTGTTAGGTCTTTTAAAGGAACAAAAATGTGAAGGCATGCAACAAGGAATAGATGGAGTAATTATAAGTAACCATACTTCTGCTTTATAAAAGTCATGCCAAATAGTAATTGTGTTGGTTAGAAAGGCTGATGGTGGAACAGCTATGGATACTTTTTCCTGCTTTTTATTGAGTGTCAGCCACTTGACTACTGATCTTGGCAGTAAAATGCAAAATAAGTGCTGGCAGACAAAAGTCTCCACAGCGTGGGTAGGGTTACTGCTTTGTAATCAGGCTGCAAATGGACCCTGCTTCAGATCTGAAAGTAAGCTTTGCATGGCACATGCACACAGCTGCTGTGGATATGTCTCTAGCACTAACTTCGGCACAGTGGTAGTGCCTTGAGCTTCCAGGGTTCCTAATAGTTCACAGAATCACAGAATGAACTAGGTTGGAAAAGACCTTTGAGATCAGCAAGTCCAATCTATGACCTAACACCTCCTCATCAACTAAACCACGGCACTGACTGCCATGTCCAGTCTTTCTTTAAACACCTCCAGGGAGGGTGATTCCACCACCTCTCTGGGCAGCCCATTCCAATGCCCAATCACTCTTTCTGTGAAGAATTTTTTCCTGATGTCTGGCCTAAACTTCCCCTGGTGCAGCTTAAGGCTATGTCCTCTTGTCCTGTCAGTGGTTGCCTGAGAGAAGAGACCAACCCCCACCTGACTACAACCTCCTTTCAGGGAGTTCTAGGGAGTGATATGGTCTCCCCTGAGCCTCCTTTTCTCCAGGCTAAACAACTCCAGCTCCTTCACCCACTCCTCCTAGGTCTTGTGTTCTAGACCCTTCACCAGCCTTGTTGCCCTCCTCTGGATGCGTTTGAGCCTCTCCACATCCTTCCTGAACTGAGGGGCCCAGAACTGGACACAGCACTCAAGGTGCAGCCTCACCAGTGCCGAGTATAGGGGAAGAATCCCTGCCCTGGTCCTGCTGGCCACACTATTGCTGATACAGGCCAGGATGCCATTGGCCTTTTTGGCCACCAGGGCACACTGCTGGCTCATGTTGAGTCGGCTGTCGACCAGCACCCCCATGTCCCTTTCTGCCTGGGCACTGTCCAGCCACTCTCTCCCCAGCCTGTAGCACTGCAGGGGTGGTTGTGGCCGAAGTACAGGACTTGGCACTTGGACTTGTTAAACTTCACATTGTTGGACTCAGCCCATCTATCCAGCCTGTCCAGGTCCCTTTGCAGAGCCCTCCTACTCTCCAACAGATCGACACATGCTCCCAGCCTGGTGTCATCTGCAAATTTACTGATGGTGGACTCAATCCCCTCATTAAGATCATCAATGAACACAATGAGCACTGATCCCTGGGGGACACCACTAGTTCTTCCTGTGCCTGAAGTTCCCCTGGCAGTATCACTTAGAAAGAGCCTTTTTCACCTTTTTTCCCAGACAGCTGCGAGGCTGTTGAAAAGCAGATTCACCCCAGTTGGCCTTGTCAAAGTTTGCTGTAGGAAATGGTAGGAAAAAATGTTTGGGTTTTGATTTGTAAAGTCCTATTAGTTGGATAGTCCTTTGGAAATGCAGGATCTGTGATACCAGGCCATCTTCTGAGCATAATTAATGATCTTAAGATTGTGGTAATTCACAAAGAGGATGAAAGCATGACATAAATAATTATTTCACCCTCCATGCCGGTTTGAGACAAATTTGGAGGAAAATATCCTGTGATAAAAGGCAGGTTACAACCACCCCTCCCGCACCAGGTTTAGGAAAGAAATATTCCTCGGAGGAAAGTGAAAGGGAAGAAAAACCTATTTATTTAACAAACACAGGGGAACAGAATAATGCTAAATAATGAAACCTCTCGCTGTGCAGAGAACCTGGTAAAATTCAAAGTCCTTCTGTAGGTGTGGCTGTTCTCTCTCCAGAGCTGGGGTGTGGCCCCTCCAGGCTGTGGCCTGGGCCTCCCGGTGCTGGTGATCCGGACCAGAGCAGAACAGCCCAAGGACAAGTTCTTGCCTCAGCTAGCGAGCCAGCTAAGCAGCAAAGAATTTTAACTCTCTGTCTCTCTCCTGAGAAAAAGCCGAAAAACTCGGAAAAAGAAAGGAAGGGTGCTTCCTCCGCTCTTGCTGCCGTAGAAGCACACAGAGCAGATAGAGTGACCTTGGAGCACAAACTGCTTTGGAAAGTTCATCTGGCTTTTTTTCTTTCCTTTTTCTCACACCCGGTTTTAAAGACACAGAGAGGCACAGGAATCATGTCTGGGCACAGAGAGGCGATAGGGGATACAACATCATAAAGTCACCCCAAGATACCCTCTTTGTAGCATCTTCAAATTAGATCACATAAAATAGGCATTCCCTCCTGCAGTACTGCAAGTTTGAATGGTGTTTGTTTACAACTTTCTGCTTGGTTTCTGTGATTCAGTGAGATTTTTCCTTTTCAAGAGAATCCACACAGGCACAAATAAAAACTATTAAATACAGTTGTATTTATGGATTTGATTGAGGTGTTTGTACTGGTGGCAGGCAGCCACTCATTGAAACATGTTTGGTTTGGGAGTTGCTTGGCTTGCCCTGACAGATGCCAGGACCTGAGCATGGCCATATATAAAAGATCTGGTGTATGTGATCTGGGGGTTATTGCAGATGCCAACATTTTATCAACATGAAAAAAAGAGTCATTATTATTATATTGTTACATATATCTGATTGTATTACCCTGGCAGTAGGGTGCCCAAATCTTGTGGAAATCTAGGGGGGAATTTAGCTGAATTTATTGCCAATGAACATCAATGCTTTAGAGCTGACCAGGTGTTAGCAACCCCAACCACACCCACACCTGCATGAGGCAAGGACAGCCCCAGCCCCTCCCCTGCTGTCCCCATCCTGCCCTTTGAGGGCCATGGGTTCTTTAAAGAGTCTTTTAAAAGAGGTTTTAATCTTATCTTCAGGAGAGGAGTAGGTCAGCAGGATGGTAAAAGAAAGTAGGGAAGAAAAGGTGGGAGGCAGAGCTGTAGTAGCTTAGGAGGAAATAACAGGCAGAGACAGGTTGATGTGACACAGGGAGCAGGAGGCAGCTTTTGAGGACTTTGTGGCTCACTGATGACAGCTTGGTCAGGAGAATAAAAGTGTAACAGTGAACCAAACAGTCCAATGAAACTTTCCGTGTTCAAATACCATCCCTTTGCAGTACCCAGGTCCTGAGTGTGAGGCTCTTGTGCAGCTGAATGCAGATGAGGGAAAGATGGAGATGAGTCTGATTTGAATTCTCAGTTGTGAGAAATTAAATACCAGGCAAACTGTATCTTTGATTAAAACAATTCTTAATGTTGATTATACACTTGATGAAATTAGGTTTTAATCTGATGCTATCCCTTTAAATTGATCCTGAAGAAGGAAGGGGCTTTGAGTGTGTGATTATAAAGTCAAGCTTTTCAGTGATACCAGAAAATATCAAAACAATGCCTGAAGACTCTTCAGAAAGGAGTGAGAACTTGATAGATTTTTTTTCATTCTAGAGACCTTATCATCACTCATCTTAAATCAAAAATCAAAGCAATAACTCCCTCCTTCAGAAACGTATGTGCAGCCAAGGCTGAAAATATGCATAAGCTGGTCAGTGATAATGTCTTTTTACCCTCCTAACTGAGCCCTGCTGAAATGCTGGCTTTGTTAGACTGCATGGTTACAACTTCAAATATTTTTGCTAGTTGCATCAAAATAGTAAGAAACAAATCACTTTGGACAGACTGCTCTGAAATAATGATGTGTGTCACAGGCTGTAAGTAAAACATTTGTCAGAATGACACAATATTTTTACCATTAAACCACCTACTCCTGATCTGCAAGGGGGGAATCCCCAGAATGAAGCCCACTGTTACTTCTGACAGCTTTCAATGGGAACAATTCTGGTTGCTGAGGCCCTTGGCTATTAAGCATAAAAGTGAACTTCAAATGGGCAACATTTTGCTTTCTCATCACCATGATCAGTGTTTCTGGGCAAGATTCACAGAACTGCTGGTGGGAGCTGAGGTTCCTCCTCTGCTAACTCAGGCTCTGATGAATTGGGAGACTTAATTGGCACAAAGCAGGGAGAAGGAAACATGTGGTGTGGGGGTTCTACACAAGTATCTCCTACACTTCCAAGCATTTCAGCATCAATTCTCAGCACCTGAGCCCTGTTGGAGTTAGCATGGTGGTCTATGCCCTCAGTGTTTGCAGGACAGGGATCACAGTACCGTTTTTTTTTCCTAATCTATTTTATGTTGCTCCAAAATACATTGATAGGTTTTTTTTAGTGAGACAGAGTTGCTTCTGTAAGTGCGTGAAGGTGTCTATTCCTGCATGAATAGGACCTACTGCTTCTCTGAGGCAGGCAGGGAGGTTTGGCCCAGCAGTCTAGTCTGTAAGTATGACCTTCAAGAGGGAATGCTTTCGCATCCCTGATTTGTGCTAGTTTCAAGTGTTTGGAGGAAAGTGGGGCATCTCTCTGATGCATTTGAATCACATGGGGCAATCGCTGGCTTTTGAATTCAGTGTCAACAACTCAGGCAGTGCCTGTGAGGAGTCAGTCAGACTGGTACCCTCTGTGCTGTGCAAGTGCTGTGACAGGCAGGGCAGTCTCAGAGGGTTTTCCTGCTCTGAGAGATGCAGCACATTTAAAGACACATCACACCACCAGTAAAGGCTCTCAGCAGTGAGAGAGCAGCCAGAGACCAGCTCTGATCGTGGGCAGTGGAGAGCACCAGTGCTCCAGTGTTGTGCCATGCCTGGCTCCTCACCAGGCTGCAGGACACTAAACTGGGGCCATCTTCTTCTGGTGGCACTGGCTTGATAGGAGTCAAGTGAGTGGCATTTGTCTGATGCTGTTTCCATCACATTTGTGCATGAATAGACCGCAGGGTGTGGTCCCTGAAGTGGAATTTTATTTTTGTTTAATTTTTTATTCTTAGTTTTTATCCTAGAGGAGTGGCACACCTGACAGAGGGATTTCCAGAACTTTCTGAACATCTGAGTTAGTCTCACCATTTAATGGAGCAGCAGACTTGTACTCCAGTCTAAGTGTGCAGTGACTCCACTGACTACCCAGTGAACCTCTGCTTGAGGTCCTCATTGAAACCTGAACTCAAAAAAGCTCAAATCTCTTACATCCAAAAGATATGAAGTCCAAAATCACTCCTTAAAAACCTGTAGCCTCCTTAATCCTAAGTGTTTGGCCTGGCTCTGAGGAAATACATGCAAACAAGACTCATAGTGTGACCTTCTCTGTTTGGTTACATAGAGAGGTTCCTTTACATGGCTTCCTGGAGAAAAACAGGCATGGAGGCAGTTTCAAGGAGATGGTGGTTAGTGCAAAACTCTGGCTAACAGCTCCTTAAACCCCCTTAATGACAGGGCTTTTGGACCTCTAGTTATTTCCTGCTGTGCCAGCCACATTCAGCATTTCCCCATAGGAAAAGCAATTGGCCAAGTGAATTCCTGAATTCAGGATCTGGGCCTGGATGTGCACTGCTGCACTTGCATACAACAACCTCTGATGAACCTGTACTTCTGTAAGCGTTCACCTTACTTTATGCTTGGAGCATGGATTTATAGGAAGATTATTAATTATTTTAATACCTCTATTCATTTGCTCCTGACTCTTCCTTCTCCGGAGAGATGTTGAGAGAATGTTATGCACAGCCTGGGAGTGGCCACTGTGTCCCAGGAGGGTGCAGTCACAGAAAACTGTTTCCTCAGGAGTACAGGCACAAGGCAGGTTTGGGTGTATAGACCACAAGAGTTGAGCTTAATGGAGCCACATTCAAAAGGGGCAGAAGAGAGGAATTATCAATGTGACATGATTTCTTTATACAAAAAAGCATGTCTGAGAAGGGTAGGACTGAGCTGAACATGGAAGACACAACTGAAGTCACCTGTGGTGAGGCTGGGGGGACACAACCATGGCCCTGCCAAGCTGCCTGCAGGTTTAGCTGCCTTGTGAAAAATTGCTTGAAGTACAGCAGTGCTGGAAAGCCATGAAAGCAACATTGTGCATAGGGAGTACAGAAGAAAGACAGCGATGGGTGTCACTCTCATACCACCAGTGTGGGCATGTGTGTTGTTAAATGTATATTTGTGCTGTCTCTCAGCTTAAGTACTTCTGCAGACTGCACAGGCTAAGTCACCTACCACCTAAACAGTTTTAAGACCTAGCAGACAAACAAAAGGTTTTGAAATATATTAAATGCTGGACTGTAATTGGATCTGCCCTGCAGCAAGTCAGACGTGCATTCCAGACAGGTGTTTGCCCCAGCCACTAGAAGAATGGTAAAATTAATGTAAAAAGCAGTGTATTCAGTGTAGTATGTCTCCCATTAGCACAGCTGTGCTTTCAGAAAAATGCACAGCGCAGTATGAAGTCAGCTTTTAAGTACATTTATTTACTTGGGAATTATTAGGCAAAACAGCTGAGTTGTTCTTTTCTGGCATCATTTGTTTTGCTTTGTTTGAGGGCATTTTATGGCAAGAACATTTAGAAGCAGAAGGTTAGGAAATCAGTTTTTTCAGGCTTTGTGCTTACTTAACTCTTTATCAGGTGAATATCTTCATCTGGGTTAAGAGGAGCAGTAATATTTACTCTGGGCTTGCCAAATTGGGGAAGCAGATCTGTGATACTTCCCTTGAACAGGGATCAGGTTTCTCCTGCCCATGCTCTGAGGGAAGCATGTGTGTGTGGAGCACTGGGAGGGGACAGTGGTTGCCTGTTGGTGAGTGTCCCCTAGTGCTCTGTGTATGGCCACTGGTACTCAGGAAGCTTTTGTGTTAAAGAACAAGCCTTCAGAAGGAGTTCCTTTTGCCTTCTGCCAGATATTTAAATTTGATAATCAACATTGCTTCAAATGGTCATTCTGTTGTTAGATTAATTCTGCAGCAGCAAGCGGAGGAGGTGACCAAGTGCTGCATTAGGTGCTGGAATCCACCACGGGGCACAGGACTCTGAATGACACAAAGGTTAGCATGTTTCAGAGCCTCTGTAGGCAGCCTGGAGAAGGTCTTTGAATGATTCTTACGTCCAGATTTCCTTCGGAGAATGGTGTTTGACCTGGCAGGGTGATGGCTTGCTGTCAGCTCTGCCTGGTTCCAGGATCTCTGGGACCTCAGGAGCTGCCATCTCCAGCATCTCAGGAAAAGTCTGGCCAGGGATGTTTGACCATGTACTCAGCTGGTGTACTAATGAATGAGGGCATGAACTGAAGAGAGTTGTGCCCTGGGCCACTCTGGGTGGAAATAAATTTTTAACATGGACCTAAGGATGGCAAAGTATGGCATTATCTTACTGCTACTGACACATGCACCTTGCTGAGTCCACTGGTTTACAAACTACACAGTCAGAGAAACAAAACCAGTATCAAAGGCTGTTCTTCAGGAACCACCATGCTGGCCAATATTTATGTTCTGTTGTCAGTTGTAATTGTTAGCAAAAACATATAAAAGTAGGAAAGGGGGATGTTAAATACCATCTTGTAAGATGTGCTGTAGGTATACTCAGAGCACTCTTCTTTCTCACAGTCTTGAGAACTGAGGTTTTTTACCCATCCTGGAAGGCCAAAATGAAAATTGTGTTTTAGTTGGATTTTGAGTTACTTTTCAGAAACAGCAGCCAAATTAAAGGTATTTCAAACATGACTGCAGAGTATGGATAGGTCAGGAAACAGTTTTAGGTGAGATTTTCAAATTGCAATTGCACCTCCTCAGACCCGTTTTGACATAGCTCTGCTGACAGAAACCAGTCATAGGTCTGGTGATTGCTCACTGGGACCTGCAAACTCACCCTTGCTGCTGTCTTGTTACTTAGTGCACGTGGCAGGCAGATCAGTGTGAACCATTAAAATAACATTTATGTCATTGTTTAATGTTACTGCTTAATACAGGCTTGTGAGTATAAATCACAGGAGTTGAGCTTAATGGAGCAATAATGTAACCACGTTCAAAAGGGGCAGAAGAGAGGAATGACGGACGTGACATGATTTCTTTATACAAAATAGCACGTCTGAGAAGGGTAGGACTGAGCTGAACACAGAAGAACCGAAGTCACCTGTGGTGAGGCTGGGGGGACACAACCATGGCCCTGCCAAGCTGCCTGCAGGCTTAGCTGCCTTCTGCATCAAGGTCTTTCTTTGCCAGCCTTCCCCTCAGATACTGTGGCACTGCAAGCACTGCTGTGAACAGAACATACAAGCACAGCCTTGCTGTGAGTAGCCCTTTTGAGCCCCTGCAGTAGCCCAGCCCCAGCTGGGCAGGCTTAGCACAGGCTGCATCGTGAGCAGGCTGTGCTCCAGAGCTGCGCTGTGTGTGGCTGCCATGCACTGCTGTAGCCCGTAATACCTGAGCAGCAGCGGCGTCAAGAAACTCCAGAACCAGTTCGGCTGGAGAGTTACTCTAGTGATAACTCACTGCTGCTGCCGGCAGGCGAGGGAGGATGACGGGTGACCGACAGGAGCCTTTCAAAGCTGTCACTGCTCCTGTCATTTCTCTGATGCCACTGTGAGCACATGATGTTACAGAGACTCTGGCTCCTGGGGGAAGATGAAGTGCCAGATCTTAATAATTTCTCTCCCCTCCATCCCTTTAATATTTCAACCATCAAAGGAATTTTTTCAGGAGAGAAAAGTAAAGTGATCTGGGGCACTATTTCCACTTGTGCTCCAGACTTCCCATGTAACTTTGGATAGAAGGTGGTACCCTTTTGGTACCTCAGTTTTTTCTCCATTAAATTAGAATTTCAAACTCATTCCTGTAATTGTGCCAATTGAGTGCAGAGACAAGAGCTGCAGACACACAGCTACCAAAAGGTCCAGGAAATTGCAGAGGCTGGTTTTGAAAGATGCCAGTGCCACCAGCCAAGTTTGTGAATTTAGGTGCCTCACCTGCTTAAATGTTTTAGACAATTATATTAGGAACCAAGCTGCTGAGTGTCAACGTGCCGCAAAGATTGCGGCTCTAGGGTCTTTCATGTCCAAACAGGTTTGAAACTGGGGACTTGTATTCCTTATTTGCTGAACAGATTCTTAAAATGCTGCTAAGTCATAATGTTTCTGTTGTTGTTTGTCTGTTTTGTCTAATTAGTCTCTAGCAGAACAATTGCAATCTCTTTTACTTTGTGTTTGTGCTGTGCTGGATGCACATAGCCCTGGTTTTAGTTCTTATGTAGATGCAAGTTCAATAAAAATAACAATAGTTTTACTAATGAAGATAACTATGTGAAGCCAGGATTCATGCTAAATTAGTACCCATTAGTGGCTTCGATCTATAGTGAAGATTTCCTTGCTCTCTGTTGTGTGTCTTAATTCATTACAGAAAAGTCCATAATATTTTATAAACAACTTTTTTTTTTCCCTGAAACTCTTGCCCAAAACTATTGGAAAAGCATGTGCTTTCCTGTAACATCAGAATGAGACAAATGGCACTGCTTGCTTTTATTATTGTGCAGAAGTGTTTTTCCTTTGGACTCAGATAGACTTGGCAATGGAGAGTAGCTGGAGACTAATGGACATAAGCTTCAAAGCTTTCTGTCTGGGCCCTTGGTAGACTAAAAAAAAAAAAAAAAAAAATTCATCTCTGTTCTAATCAGTCCAGACTATAAGGAGGAGTACTTCAGCTCCAAGCTCCCAGGGAACCTCTTACCTTTACTCAGAGAGGGAGTGGGCAGCAAGTGCTATCCCTGTGTGCATCTGCAGGAGAAAAATGAAGGGGGTAAAAAAAAATGAGGCAGAATAATTCTGTGCTCTGGAATCTGGATAATTCACCTGTCTACAGGTATTTATTCTGTTGGCCTTTAGGGACATTTTCAAGTCACAACAGAAGAAAGGCTAAAATTTTCAAGGAGTCCCCATACTTAAGAGTTAAGTGAGGGGAACTGTATTAATTTGAATGTGAGCAAAACTAGTTAAATTCAGATCCCTTTTCTAATTTGTTGCATCAGAATCTTTCTTAGATCTGCTCCTCCATTATCCCATCAAATAGCCCCTATTTATTCATTTATTTATTTCTTCAGATACATTGAGGAAGAAAAGGGAAGGAGTCGCTCCCCCCAGTGAGGACCATCTGCTCTTTTCTTACTGGGAGGGAAAAAGCCCTACAATTAGTGTCTTGTTCATCTTTTTGTTTTACCAAAAAAAGAGGGGGAAAGAAAATAAAGGAACTATTATGCAAATATCTGCAATTTGGTTTCAAATATTCTTTGTACTATGATGAGCAATTTCCTTTAATACAAACTCAGCCTACTTGCCAGAACCTTTTTTTTTTCTTTTGCCTTAATATAGGGAAGGGAAAAAATCCCCCAACTTTTATGTTCCTCTAGTGGCAAATTTGTCTCATCCTTTTTTTCTTTCTTTCTTTGGCATTATTACAGCTGTTATTCTGTAAGTTGTCAGAAAGATGTCATATAGGGGTTTTTTGAGGAAAAAAAAAGAAGACAGCCAAAATAGCCTTACATAGCCACAATTTCATCTCACTTTTCATTGTTCTATTGCCATGATGAAGTGGCCTTGAAATGGAGGACTCCATGAGAGAGAAGATCTTTCTCCTTGTTACATTTGAATGCCAGTTGCTTGTGATGGCAGCATTACCTCTAAGAACAGCTATGTAGGGTTTTTATAAGGAGCTCCTGTGCTACTGATCAGGGGTATGAACTTTAGGGTCAAATAGCACAGCCCAGATTAAACCTTCTGGTCCTTGGTCCTGGACCAGCTTGGTAGCTGAAACCTGGCATGGTAGCTGAAAACTTCGTATGGTCTGGAAAAGGGAAATAAAGTCTTTTCTGTGTGAAAAGCTAGTGTGGAAAAAACCAAAATGAACTCATCCAAGATCTGTTGGGAGAGGACGTGGAAGAATCAGAAGCTGAGCTAAGAGGCTCAGATTTAGAAAGCTGCTGCTTGCTGTAGTGATTTACTTGTGAATGAGGAGACAGGGAGGAGTGCTGCTGCCCCTGGGCTACAACTGCACAGGCGCAGCCCCGGGTTTAGGCTCTGCTGTGCAGCAGACGCAGAGATGGTCATGTCCCAATGGCTTCACTAATCTGCTGACTTTCAGAAGGACTTAGGAGCATCAGGCACACTGGAAAAGCCCACACTAAACCTCCTGATTTTTAACCCTTTGCAGGATGAACTTTGGAAAGCATCAATCAACATACAACTTTACCTGCTTAAATCTATAAAACACAGAGAATAAATTCTCTGATCTGTGGTCTGATTTTAGCACAGTTTCATCAAATATCTTGCCACAAAATCACCTTGCCGTATGCAAGGGGCATAGTTTGCTTGCATAACATGAAGATGATGCCCGATGGATTGACCACGAGTTGGAAAAACATATTCAAGAAGCAAAATTAGGGAAAGTAAAACAAGACAAAGGAGACCTTTAAGTAAAGTGTGTCACACCTACATCTTTGTTTCTGTGGCTGCAACGGAACGGGGATTGTGGGGCAGTGCAGAATTTTAGATTTGTGCAGATGGTCTGACTCTTGTTTTTTGGGACTCAGAACATCAAGTGTGCATTACATCAGACTGGAGGTTCCCTAGGTATGCCTAGCACTGGATAGACAGGAATTCATGGTGCTCAGAGGACACTGATCCCCTTGAGTCACTCTTGTGCATCGAGTCTTTGAGCACACTGGGGTAACGTTTGGGTCACTTTTATTGTTACAGGAAGCTCTCATCATGGCCAGCATGGACCACCCACACCTGGTGAGACTCCTGGGCGTCTGCTTGAGCCCAACCATTCAGCTGGTCACTCAACTGATGCCTCATGGCTGCCTCCTGGATTATGTCCATGAACATAAGGATAATATTGGTTCCCAGCTCCTGCTGAACTGGTGTGTTCAAATAGCTAAGGTATGTAGTTCATGTTGGGGTGTTTTAATCATTTCTTATAATTTTCATAACTAGCTTTAAAACATGACTTTGCTTTTTGTTTGCATTGGGTTTATTTCTGGCCTGTTTTTGTTTTCAAGAAGGTTGGGTAGTTCCTGAAATACACGCTATTTTGGCTGCTTACAGTATTATAGATGACTTTGTCAATATGTGAACCAAAGTGTTTTTCTTGGCTGTCTTTCCAAGTCAGCATTAATGAGGGATGGGGGTTGTTTTTCAGGGGGGTGAGTGAGGGAAGAAGCCCCTGTGTGAAATCTGGGACTGGATACAGGGTGAATTTTCAGCCTGTTCTGCTGTTCACTGTTCATATAGACTGGTTTTCAGCCCTTCTGGATCTGCATTGGCAGTTAAATTCTGATATGCCATCAATTGTCTGCCCCCACGCTGCCAGGAAGATAAACATCTCCTCCATGTCACTCCTTGGGTGGTGATCCCGCTGTGTTTGGGTCACAAACTATCCTTGGCACAATGTTTTACAGCTGGTTTTAGGTATGGTTAGGTATTCAGTGTTGTACTAAGAACAAGTACTCAGTGCTAAGAAAATAGGTTGCAAAGAATAACAAGATCTGACAGTGTAGAAGGCTGTAACTTACTCATTTTAAAGGCTCTTTTGAACAACTAGGGTTGTTTACAATGATGTTACTACAAGTGACAATCTGGAGACTGCTTTTTGCATTGAGTTATTTGGAAGTTGTTTAAAGTTTTAGATTATTTTGGTGAAAATGCTTGTTATAAATACATGCCACAGACTGCTATCTTACATTAAATCTTCAGCCTTAACTGAATTTCCTACAACATCTTTTACAAAATAGTACTTCAAGTTGTAATGTTAATTTTTTAGCACTGAAGAGAAAACTGGAGATTCAGCAATTGTTGTGCTGGACCAAACATCAAGTAAATGTTTGCCTCTTTTAAAAAACTTTAATACAAAAAATGTTCTTACAAAAGTAAGAAAAGGTAGAAATTCAGCTAGCCCTGCATTGTTCTTCAAGAAGAGCAGAAGTCTGAGAAGCATCATGAATAGGGACTGTTTTCTTTCCAGAATCAGATCTGTTGTTAAACCTTCCTGAAGGAGAGAGTAGATGAAGCGACCGTAGTGCTGGGTAGAGGGGTTGGTCCATGGGAGAGGTGGGGAGAATCCAAACCCCACAATCTGACACTGCAGCATTTTGTAGATGTGTTAATATCGTGGTGGTAAAGCAGCCAGAGTTTCTGGGGAGCACTGGAACACACCGCTGGGGATTGCCTGTATGGAGATGTGCAAAGGTTTATTTAGGGCTGATACCAGACCAGGGAAGGTGGGAGAGAAAATCCATATTCCTGTTTGAGTCCTTTTTCTCAACACAGCCTCCTTCCCATCTGTTCTCCACTCTTTTGATTGATAGTGGCTGTTATTATTTAATGCAAAACATTTACACAGTGTCATCCGTGCAGAGGTAATCCTCCATCATTTTCACTTTGTGTGTGTGTATGGCCCTTGACTCCTTAGACCAATAGCTGTGCTGGCTTTGCTGTGGACCCTGTAGTGGAGCAGACAGCCTGATCCACAGCTTACAGAGCTGACAGATCAATGGGAGGGCCTGTGGAAGGCAGGTCATGGGTTTCCCATGGTGATTCTTACCAAAGTGAAGCAGCTTCTAAACTGATTGCCATTATAAATGGTTTCAGCTTACTGCAGGGTTTGGATTTAGGGACGTTCCCTGGAAAGTTGTTGCCTGCTGCTTTTCTTGATCACCCCTGTGATGTGGGAGGAGAAGATGAAGTATCACAGATACCTGAGATCTGACGTGGTAACCAAGCAGTGCAAAGTGAGATCATACATGTAATATCAACTGATAAAGTATCAGGAAGAGAAAGGGAGTTCCTTTATAATAAAAGGTGGCCTATTAGTGAGACATTTTAGTGAAGTTCAGCTAGTTTTTTGAAAATTAATTAAATTTATCTTCTTCCACATCACAATAATAATGTCAATTGGGGTTAGAAGGTGTACACAAAAAGTTGTTTCAGAGATGGTAAGAAGAAAAATCTTCAAGATCACCAGACATGGAATCCCTTTGTCCCAAAAAGTGGAATAAAAGTAATACTCGTTTTCAATTAATCTGTCACATTTAGCAGTGTCTAGGAATCAGTCTGCTGCCTGCAAACAGGAAAGGTTCAGTTTGCCTTGAAATAGACTGATCTCCAGAGGAATGAGTGCAGAAGGCAGCAACAGGCACAAATTCCCATTCACTGCAGGAAAGGTCTATGTGCATATCCCACATTCACAGTGTATCCACTGTGCCCGTGTTTTAGGCACTGCTGTGCAGCTTGAGAATGTCTCTCCACGTGTTGCTTTCCTAGGCTATTCGTTGTGTCTTTCTGAAAGGTACCAAAAGCATGATTAGCAGAGTAGTAAGAGGCAAAAGTCGTCAGTGACTTCCCAGTCCTGTTCTCTGCTCCCTGAAGCAGCTCGTGGTATCTTTTGCTAGATGCACTGCTCTTATCTTCACCTTCTGTTTTTATGGAGAGGATTTTCCCCAACAAGAAGAGGACTGAAGGCACTGGAAATGCCTCAGATGTGAAGTTCAGGCTGATTTTTACGAATAGTTTGAAATCAAGTTGCTGCTGCAACGCAGTCCCCTCCCTAACTGCGCTTTTCTCCATCTGCCAGTGTGCAGGCACTTATTTATCGAAGTCATTGCTTCAGAGTTCACTTGTTCTGCCAGGCTGTTCATTTCCATATGTCTCTACTTCTGTACAACTAGATGCAAAACTAGTTAGGCACTATGCCTGGTTGCCAACCCACATATGGCTCTGGAGATAGCTTCTGAAGGTTGATGACAGGGCAGTTTTAAATATTATCTACTGCCAATTGGAAAAAGCTTGGGTGCTTTTTCCCTTTGCTTCTACAGATTGTGTTGAATTTATTCTGATGTTACATCATTGTAGGGTAATTGTGTTCTCCTTCCAGAAGCTTTAGCTTCTTATTTTATGGATGAAAGCTATAAAAATAGAGTAGCCCCCAAGCGTTCTGCATAAAACATGGTTGTTAGACAGCAGCTGTGTCTAAGGGGGCTCTTCCCTTCTGCTTTCCAGATACACAAGACATCTCCTGGTGTCTCACTTAGCTGGGGACTGTCTTGCTTGGAAATGAATGTTTAACCTTTTAGCTCCGAGATCAGCACAGCAATTTTTTGTGGAGTTTGCTGTCCAGTAAAGCAGTGAACTGTGCTCATGTATCAAAATACTTTGTAGTGGGAGCAAGAGTGTCCACCTTGGTGACCTCGGGGTATGGAAGGATGGAATAATACTTCATGAACACCCACAGTGTTGGCTACTGGAGAAATGGATTGAAACTCAAAATCTGTAAGGATGGCACAAGCCTGGAAGTGAATTCTCAGTAGGTGAATCACATCCTTCTCAGCCAGGGTGTGACAGGTACACACAAGTCAGGAAGATTCCACAAACAAACAGAAAAAAAGTGCTGTGTGCATTGATATTTCAGTGTGTTTGATACAGTTTCTCTCAGCAAGGGCTGCCCCAACACACCCACACACACAGCTTGGAGGTGTGAGGATGAGGACATTCTTATGGAAATGCCTTCAAGAAGAGAAGACACATCTGGAGGGTTTTAGTCAAGAAAAGTTGGTTACACTCTGCCCCTGGGTGAGGTTATCTAAGGGACCTGTATTTCAGGCTGTATCCTCTCTCTGTTACTCTAGTGGAAAATAAGCTGGAGTTCTGCTGTAATTATGATAATGGGCCTTTGAGCTGTGCTCAACTCTGTCTCTCTCAGGGCCTTACAAAAATACAGTTTTGCTTCTGTAATGTTGCATACAACACATGCTGACTTCAACATAGGCCTGAGCAGTCCCATCTCCTCTTTTACTGTTTTTTTTTTCTGCTACAATTACAGTTTCATTCTGCTGCTGTTGATTTGCATTACATCTGCACTCATTTTGCTGAGCAGTGTTCAAGGGCAGAAGAACTTTTCCTGCCCCAAAGAAGGCAGAGGAAGAGTCAGGAAGCAAACTTCCTAACATGAAGCAGCTTGCCTATGATCACCTAGCCTGTGGAGGAGAGCTCAGCTCTCCTAGGTCTTAGCTGGGGCCCCATACTGTTCTGCCCTGTATCCCCCAGGGGCTGCCAGACCTGTTTTTGGTGTTCTGAACTGTAATAATTCTTTTATAACCCCTCAGAATACTAACGAGGTAAAGCAGAAGTAGGTGGTTACAATGGAATGTCGTGGAAGGAAAATCAAGTACTGCAGGGGATTACTTTTTATACCTTTTCAATATAAAAGAATTCTCAAATTGCCTTAACTAAAGCCCTGCACAACATCGGTTATCCAGGTATGCAGGAAAACAATGTTTGAAAACACTCTAGGAAGGAAAAAGAGAGAGGAACTTGGGGATCAAATTTTAATGAAGCAGTTGCACGTCTTCAAGTCTGCTGAGTGTTATTCCAGCACACTTGGAGTCATTGCTGTCTCTGAGGATTCCCTTCCAGAGGTACAGAGCTGCAGCTGGAAGCTTCCAGGAGCCACCAAGCCAAAGGCTCTTGCAAAGCCTCCTTGCTGCTTCTTTCTGCCGCCCCGTTACCTGTCCTGTTTAGCTGGTGTGGTTCCCAGGGCTCTGTGCCCTCCTGCAGTTCTCTTGACCAAGGAGAGCTTGTCCTGAAGGGGCCTCTCTCCATGCCAGGCTTTTTGGGAAGGTGTATTTATTACTGCACTTCTCAACTGAGTGTAAACTCACAGGCTGTGTGAAGTTCAAAGGATTGATGTGGATTTTTGCAGCTGAGAAGCTGATCGAGAAGCATCCTAAATCCAGTGGGTTTGGGCCTGCACTCCTCATGTCCAGAGAGAGGGAGGCTCTGAGCAGGGAGGGCCAGGGGCAAGTGAGGTTGCACTGTGAGGAGCCTTTCTTTTCCATCCAGATTTGATGTATTAGGAACAACTTGTTAGAGACAGCTTTTGTTACTCTGCTACAGATGGGATGAGAGAGAAGCTGTGAGGAACGAGAGGAATCAGGGGTAACTGGACAGGTTGGGAAGAGAGTGGCTGTGGTTAAAGGTCTTTCTTTTTCATTAAAGAAGCCTACCCTACAGCTCAGTGGTTATTCCATCTTGGAGTGAGCAAAGGAGCTTAATGACAGCCATCTATCAGCTGTCCACATTTTAAGCTTCAAGATGTCACTGTTCCCAGAACTCCTTGCTATGACAAGGCTAATTGTACAATCATAATGCCATTCCAGCCCCTCCTGATGTGCTGACACTGGCCAGGACCAAGGCCAAGGGCTGTGATAATTATTGCTGCAAGCAGGTCCATTAACATAAATGTAGTTTGCTAATGGGGCTGCTCCGTGAGGAAGTGCAGTGTACAGAAGAGTAGGATCTAACCCAAGGGCTATGAAATTAAAACCATATTGAAACAAGGCTTTAATTTTGTGGAGGAGCAGAATCAAAATACATAGGGGAAAGTGTCATTTTCCTCTCTTGAATCCCTCTACAATTTCCTTTTTCTATTCCTATTCGTCATGACTATTTTTCTCACTCAGCTGGAAAGCCTGGATATTCACAGACGGAAAGGAAGGATCCTTTTCTGGTGTCGTTGGAGAGCTCTCATCCTCAGAAAACATGATGCCATCAAGTCTCAGAGGGGCATTACCCAACCTTGCCCATACCCAGGGAATTTTTGGTACCCTGCTGAGTGGCTCCCAAATGCTCATACAAACTTGAGAAGCCCATGCAGCAAAATTCAAGTGTATCTTGCAGAGTTCTTCATCTCAGCTTTTAGTTTGTAAGTGGTGGAAGGGCTCAGATTTCTTTCTTGCTGTGATGAACTGGGCTGTCTTGGGCTTATGTGAGACAATGAGGAAGTTTCTTTTGATCCTCTCAGATACCTTTTTTTTTATTTTTTCCATGCAAGGCAGGGCAGTAAGTAAATGTTAGGACTTTGGTCTTCACGTCTGATCTGCCATGCTCAGATTGATGTGGGCACCTTGAGTGCAGCTATTGCAAGTAGGCTGAGACAGAGCATCAGAGCCTGGTGCCCTTCCCTTGACTGTGGCTGGAAATAATTCTCCAAATAAATCAGAGTTGATCCTATTGAAAACAATTGCAGCATCTGTGCACTTGTGTGTTTCCTTGATGGGCACCGTATTCCATGTTTTTCTGCATAACTCTGTGCCCATTTATAGAGAATTCTTCCCCTTTGTTCAGCAGTCATTTCTACTGGAGTATTGAACTGGTTTAGTAACTTTTCTACCAAACCCAGTAGTCCACAGAGGTTTCTTATGAAAAAGATTAAAATGAAGGCAAGCACGAGAAAATTCATCAACTTAAATGCTGAACAAGTTCTTCTAATTTCCTTTTCTCCTTTCGTATCAGACAGACTGTCCACTCACTAAATTCCCAATCTTTCTTTTGCTGTAATTTTCTTTTACTTTCTTTACTTCTGTCTTTTCCCTACTTTCACAGTGCTTTGTGTCAGCGCCTCTTTCCTGCTTTATCTCAATTTCTCCTTCACTCTCATTCCCTGGCTGCTTGGCTCCCTTTCAGTGGTACCTGCTCCATGCTCTGAAGGAGCACAGAAGCATCGTGTCTGCCACCCATCAGAGTTCTTATGTTGTCCTGTCTCACTCCAGGGTTTGGAAAGGACTCAGTTCCTTCATCTCTCTCATAATCATAAATAATAAAGCACTGGGTTTTGAAGGTTGAAATACCAGGTAACTGATGGCTGCATGAACCCCATGTGCCATTCTAGTTTGTGGGGGGATGGATATTGGAGGCTGGAAGATTGCATCAGAACCACAGAAACAAAAATGTAAGATTGCCATATATGAAAATTATAAATAAAAATTATAGAGGTACCTTACCCCCAGCTTTGTGCTCTGACCTCCAGTTCTCTAAGGCTGTTTTGCGTGTGCTGATAACAGTGTGACAGTATTTGAGTTCTTTATAGTTCTTTATGGTGTGTATGTGTTTGTCATTAGCTCCAGCGCTGGGTGGAATGGCTCAGCCTTGGAAGGGTGACTCCCTCTCTCCATGACGATGTGGCGAAGACAAGCGTAGGCAAACCTTGAAGCTCTCTGACAGCTCAGTTTGCAGAGGGATAAATGTGAAGGGTGTGGGTGATGGCAAGGGCACAAAGGGAGTCTGGGACAAAGCAGGTATTGGAGGACTAAGGTGAGGTCAGAACCACTAACCCAGGTGTGGCTGGGTTTCACCCCTGCACAGTGTGGCACATCCTGGAAGTGAGCTGTGTCCTTTGTGCTGCCCAAGGTCCTGGGAGCAGGGATATTAATTCAGCTTGGCACTGACCAGGACGGGTTTATAGTGGGTTATAATCCTACTTTCTCCAGTCTTAATTTGACTCCTGGATTATCTAGGTTCCCTCTTCCCTTCTCCCTAAAAGTCCAGTGTTCCCAAAAGCGTGGTTCATGATTGCTAGGGAAAAAAAAAACAAAGCAGAATTTCCAGTCATTTACAAATCACATCAGCCCTTGTGGAGGCACAGAAATGAGCGATTTATTGCACAGAGATAGACAATTTATTGTTTCGTTAAATGAAAGGTGCACTTAGCCCTGACATTTATGGGGTTGCTGATATTAGAGACCTGACAGCCCCGGGCTACAGAAGCTCTGGAGGCTTTGCCTTGATGCCCCAGCATTCTCATCAAGCACACTGAGCTGCATTTGGGGACATGGGACACACTCAACATTAGCTTTTCTCTAGCAGGCCCCAACAGACTGGCTTGGGAAAGCATTATTGAAAACCACTCTTAAATCAAATTCAAGATATTATAGGAGCCCCTACTAGGGTCTGTCAGGATTTCCATTATAAGCACATATTTTTCAGGTTTATAACTCAACCATAAAATTCTGCAGGACTGTGACTTGGCATAAAATGTCTCAGCCCAAAGCTTTTATTATTATTCCAGAAATATATGTATTTGGCTATTTTTTAAGTTGCAGAAGTTCAGAAACAAAAGCAGAATTATTCTCTCTATATACCCATAAATTAAAATGAATTTTCCCTAGTGAGTACTTTCTCTCAACATTGTATTTTATAACAAAACTTATGCTGCTTGGATAACTACAAAAAAAACAAGGGCCAAGGAACAAACACACACAAATATATATATAAAATGTGTTATATAGTAATAATAATTATTATTTTATATAATTAGTATATATAATATGTGTTATTCTATACAATAGGTATTATTGTATAATACTAATATAGGATGTATTATTTTATATAGATAGTCCATTGGCCATAATAAAATCTGCGCTGGTTCTGGTTTTGGTACTGTCTGTGTTGGCAGAGGGGATCAAATTCCACACTCCTGCAACACATTAATATCTTCTGATTAGAGGGGAAATAAAACTGGGTTATGTGTCCCATGGAAAATACCGAGCATTAAAAAAATCCATTACCCTGAACTGAAACAGTGCTGAGCAGTTCTGAGTTTTCCAAACGAAGATTTTTTTTTTGAGACCTTTGAAAAGTCATTGGATTTGTATGACCTTTTTTTAAAAATAATGCTTAGAATTGTTTTGAAAGAAAAAAATACAGCTGTCTTCCAGAATCATTTATGAGCTATTTTTTCCAAAATGTTTTTTTGTCAGGTTGTTTCATATGAATAAACCAAGTCAGTTTTAGAGAAGGCAACTTTATTTTCCAAAATTTAGGGTTCATTTCCTAGCCTTTGAACAATTTTTTCTTTCCACAAGGCATAAATGTTATTTCTGTACACAAGACAAATAGAGAATTTGGTGTTTCTGAACTGAAGAGTGGCTCTTTCTTCAATGACTTTGGGGTGGTTTTTTTGTGGTGTTTCTTGGTTGGTTGGTTGGTTGGTTTTTGGGCTTGTTTTTTTTTGTTGTTGTTGTTTGTTTGTTTGGGTTGGGTTTTTTGTTTGTTTTTTTCACATTTTTGGATTTAAATACAAACTTTGTAATCTCACACAGAGGTAAGTATAAGTCTAAATACACCAGCCAGGTCACTTTTGTTGTAGACAAGGTGTGTTGTCATCATTATATAAAGCTCTGACTTTACCTCCTCTAGATAACAGTGAAAAGCATCCACTTATACCCAAAACGTGAAGTCAAATTGTAAAAGGTGCAGGGGGTATGTGAGGTTCATCACAAGAGAGTTTAAATGCTTGGGTGTATTTAGTCGAGCTAAATGCAGTTTTGTATGCTGAGGATTAGCTATAAATTTAGCATGGTTAAATACCCAAGAGGAAAACAAGTGTGTAAGGTAAAAAACAGCAGTGGCATGAGAATGAATGAGTCTTAACTGGCTATGAATAAATTTAGAGTGGAAATTAGAAGAAGGTTATTAGCCACTGTAAGTGGTAAGGTTCTCAAACCCAGTAGAAATAATGCAACGTAATTAATGACTTTTAAGATGGAACTTGGTAAGTTTATGAGGCAAGTGTGGACTGAATGGCACAGTTGCTTTCAAGGGGCACAGTTTGATGACACAGTTGCTTTTAGTTCCCTGTTTTAAAGCTGAGTAGTGACAGAACAAGAATAAACAATGAAAGAATGTGTACCTGCTCTTTGCTCAGAGACAGCCCAGGTCTGAAATTTGGAGCTTCAGGAGACAGAGATCAAGCTGTGGTTTTTGATTGTTTCTTGTTTTTCTGTTTCTTACTTGCTCACCTTACCCCTTCTTAATCCAAATTAAATCAGATTCTCATTCCATTAGCTGAACTGAATAATGCATCACTCAGTTTTCATTGAAATCAGCCAGGCTATTCATGCAATGATGATGCTCTTCTTGTGAGTAAACACATCAGGATCAATCTTGTGTGTTCAGCAGGCTTCACCCTAAGAAAAAAAATGAAGCTTTCCCTTCAACTCTCTTTTTTCCTTTTGCCTCTGCCTAGGGCTTGCTATCAGTAATTCATAAGTATGTGTACAGTAGGTGAAAAAAACACATAAGGGAATTATTTAATGAAGACTTTATTACATTTAAACATAAGGGTTCTAGTTTGTGTTGGAGACTAATGACTCAAAACACTCTGCAAAACTGGAAGTTCAGGGTAAAGATGAAATAACAGTGTCTCTGATTTTGGCTACATTTAAAAACACTTCATTATAGTTCAGAGCTCGCCCACCTGGACAATATTTTAGTGAAGAGGGAATTTATTCTATGTTTTCCCAGTCTTTTCCTATCTATCTTGCCTTCCAACTCTCATTGTTTCTGCTGAGACATTCAGACCTACACATCTTTTTGGATTACCAGTATTCACAGCATAATGTCTCATTTTGTCTGTCACCATTGTTGCATCCCTCCCATTAGTTATGAATTCTTTTCTATTCTGCTTCGTACAAGTACAGCTTGTTGCCTCCTTCTCTGTAATCTTTCCAATTTTGCTCTTACTTGACTTTCTTACCCATACACTGTTCTGTCTTTCTGAGACTAAAATCTTAATAATGGTGTTATGCTCTGTACAGTTCTGTGTATCTTGAAATATAAGACTAAGACTAATAATAAATCCTTCTACAGCTCATTTTTAAACCATGAATGTCAGGAAGAAAGGAAGTTTATTCATAGAAACAGTAGGAAAACTTTGTTTTGACAGCTCTATATTGGGACTGTGTTGTGGGCTTTTTTTGCTTTGCCTTCCGACTGGGATAAGCATAGACTTAATTTGTGGCATTTTATTTTATTCATAGAAAATTATGAAGGTGTTTGGGTTTGGTTTAGAACTTGCTTCTTCAAGGACCATGGCAGAGCTAAGTGGTGGTCAGCCAGGGTGTGGCAGTTTGATGCTGGTTAGGCGCCAAGCACCACGAAAAACTATTCACTTACTTGTCTCTGAGCAGAGGAGGGGAACTAGAACTTCATTTTCATGAGGTGAAATAAGGATTATTGAGGAAAAAGGAAAACTTCAAGGCAAAACACATCCAAACTTAAACAGTATAAAGGAGATTAATTACTAACGAAATTAAAAATAAAAAGAGTAATGAGAAACCAAAGCAAACTTTCAAAACACCTTTCTCTTCCAGTCTCTCCTTCTTTCTATCAGCTGTGCAAGGGAACAAACAGGGGGTTTTGGTCAGTATTTCTTTTCTTAAGGGTCTTTCTTTATGTTTAAGGAAAACAGTTTCTTCTGCTGTGCCATGGGATTCCTCCCATGGAAGATAGTTCTCTGCGAACTTCTCCAGCGTGGTTTCAAACTTCACAAACAACAATCCACCCGAATCTGCTGCAGTGAAAAGCCCCTCCCACAAATCTCTCAGTTTTCCCACAACTGCCCACATGGGTCATAATAGTTCATGGCGTTTAGTCTTTTAAAGATGAGCTGTTCTAGCCTGGAAGCAAAGGCTCTCTTCTTCAATCTTTAAAAGCCTCTCACCATCTATGCGCTCTGGCATGAGCACTCCTTTCCATGGGCTGCATGTGGATCTCTGCACCCCCCCATGTACCTCATCTCATGAATTATAGGGAAAACAATTTGTTGTATTATAGTCCTCACCATGGCTTGCAGGAGAATCTCAGTTCCAGCGCTGGGAGTGCCTCCGCCCTCCCCCTTCCCCCACTGACCTCGGTGCCGCCATGTTCTTCTTCCTCACGTGACTTCACTTTTCCTTTCTCTCTGACTTGGGAGAAAGTTGGTGTCTGTTAAGTTGCAGCTGAGAAGTTGATCTCATCTGGACTCTGCATCGGGGAAACATTCACCATGTCTTTTGTTGCCAGCTGTGTGGTGTTTTTGCCCAGTTCGGCGCAGGCCATGCCAGCTGTATGGAAGGGGCTCTGGCCCTCCACGGCTGTTCATGGCTGTTCATGGCTGCTCACGGCTGTTCGCGGCTGTTCGTGGCTGTTGACAGCTGTTGACGGCTGTTGACGGCTGTTGACGGCTGTTCACGGCTGTTCGCGGCTGTTCGTGGCTGTTCACGTCTGTTCACGGCTGCTCACGGCTATTCACGGCTGCTCACGGCTGTTCACGGCTGCTCACGGCTGTTCACGGCTG
>VXAD01008912.1:698989-724136 GCA_013399195.1 Dicrurus megarhynchus
TCACGGCTGTTCACGGCTGCTCATGGCTGTTCACCGCTGCTCACGGCTGTTCACGGCTGTTCCCAGCTGTTGACGGCTGTTCACTGCTGCTCACGGCTGTTCACCGCTGCTCACAGCTGTTCACGGCTGTTCACAGCTCTGGAGTGGCTCCTCCCAGCCGCCCGGCCTCAGCCACCGTGCCGGGAGGGCCTGGGGCCCACTGCAGGATGGGGCCCGGGGGTCCCCCCTTGCCACCCCTTGGCGGGGAAGCAGGAAAAAGGCACTTCTCATGGTCTCTTCTTTCTTAAATATGTACATCACAGAGGTGTTTCCAGCTTGTCCAATTGGTCTAGCAAGCGGTCCATCAACCGTTGGCTCAGGTCACAGAAGTTTCGAACAGCTGTTTTTCCTTTTTCTACTCTTTTTTTTGTGCCCCTACGAACCAAGTTTTGGTAAACCACCACACAGGGATTGCATGAAACACACTTATTTTAGGGCTAATTTGCTGAAAATTATAGTAAATAAATTATCTGTAAAATGAGCAGGCTTTTGGCCCTTTCTCTGTGCAGTCTAACATGATGCTCATTTTCTGTGTTCTCTGCCTCCTCCACACGAGTTAGGAAGGCTTCCTCTATGGGGCAGAATCATGTCTAAGATTTTGGGTGTTTTTAAGTAAATTGGGGTTTAGCCCAATTTGCCTGGTGATTTGTACTTTGGTACAACTCTCAAGGGTTGTTTGCACATTGTTTGACCTTCCTTGGAGCAGCTTTCAGCTTGACTGCCAGTCTTTACCTTGGCTGCTGCATGAATGGGATTTAAAAAAACTGATGAAAAACATGTGTGGAAGCTCCTTTTGCCTGGCCACTGATCAGAATTTTAACATTTGGATAGTGAACAAGATTATACTTTCCAAAAGAAGCTGCAAAAATGCACTTGGCGTATTTCATCTAGAACTAAACTCAAGCAAATTAGTTTTAAATACATCCATAATTTTTGCTTTATTTCCTGAAAGGTGTACTATGGAATGTCAGGTGGATCATATGATAACATACCTGTTTCTGACAGAATATATAGTAAAATAAAATTTAAAAGCTTTTGAAGATACTCTTTATTAGTGCCTGTTTCATTGCAACACAGACAGGGAGATGCTTTCAACAAAGAAATAATATGTGTCAGTTTCCTTTAAGTAGTAGATGCTCTTAATGCTTGCTAATATTGTAAAATTTTACACAAAATAAACTGATACTACCACTATGTATTTTATTATTATATGTTGTCACATTATGATTACTGAATGATTACAGGATGTCACGTGTCATAACAATATAAAATAATGTACTGTTCCTTGAGGAAAGGGAGAGAAAAAAAAAAGTTAAAAGCCTTTTTCTTAGTGCATGCTCATGCATGTTTTTATATAGGGCTCTCAGTGTTTTGCCCAGCAAACAGAAGACAGAAACTATACACGGCATTCTTGCATTCATTTTCTTGGTAAGGTCCAATGTTGTGTTTCTTCCTGTGCTGAATGTGCCTAAACTGGGAATCTACAAAATGAGAAGCAGAAAAGCAGGTGCATTGCAGGGAATATTGCAGGAGTGCCCAGTGCCTGTCTCCTGCTCATGCAGTGCAGGAATTGTGCTAAAGCAGGTGGGTAGTGGCTTGTAGCTAAAAAGTGAAGCTTGTGAAGTCACCTGGCAGTTTCACTAGAGGTAACCTCAGAGGGTTTTTCATTTCACAGTTTGTGTGCAGGACCTGTCAGGAGCTGCCTTCTGCTTCCTCATCATATCCATGAATTGATGGCCTTTTTCTCCATCCGGTCTGCACACAGGGACAAGAGACCCAATTTTTAATCTTGAGTTTCTGCCCCAGAACAAATTAAGGTGAAGAAAAGATCACTTACATTTTAAAGCAGTAGACAAAAAAATGCCATTGATTCCTAAGCTCAAACCTACCTTAGCCTAACATGCCTTCTTCGGTGGTGTCTGCACTCAGTGTTATTTCAGAAGGCAGTGATTCAAATGGGACTCTCTGTCTTTATGTTAAAATACAACATACAAGGTTAGAAAAGGCTGGGTTTTATTCCTGGCTCTTTCATAGAATTTTTTCTTTTTTTCATTTTTTTTCTTTTTTATGAGGTTTTGACACATCAGTTGAACTCTTTTCAGCAAATGGGCTTGCAGCCCTTAATGAAATAAAGCGTTTGGAGGATCTAATGAGAGGCACTATACACATGCCAAGTGTTACTGTTCAGCTGCTTCTAATTGAATTTCGTAAGATTATGTATTCCAGATCTGTCACAGGTTTGTTTATTTACATCATCCTGAAGTGCAGGAGTCAGATTCAAATTTCCAGACAAAGCATTCACCTTGGTGGTTACCTGAGAGTGTTCAAATTGGCATATCTTGATAAATTCAGCTGTATTTTACAGCTTTCTTGTGTTGCACCAACAGGGTGGTTATGTGAGCTCCCTTTTAGGTAAACTTTCTAGATGGAGGTGGTTTATGTTAACCTGTTCTGCTGTGCATTCACAGGGGTTGTAGCAAGCATGAGCAGGGTTTTATCAAATCAGAGCTAGCAGGTAGCAAGTCTGAGATGTGACCATGCCTGTCTAAATAAATGTTGGAATATGCACAAAAGTCAGGATGAAATCTTTGTCTTGAATACTTCACATAGCTGGTATTCTCAAGTTACATGGACATACTTTTATTTCCACCTCGACCATTTTTAAAAGTTCCATTATCTCTCTATTCACATCGGGAGGAACATAACCTGGCAAAGTCAAAAGTGTTTGAGCCAGTTAAAATAGTCACAAATACCATGAGGGAGAATGATTAGGAACACAGATACGTGTCTGTGGATTTGCACTGTGTAATTTAAATCTTTGGCTTTCCAGATTCAGTTGACATGAGACATCACATCATTTATGGCCCATAGTTGGTTTATGAAGCCAAAACTTATCAGAAATGAATAGTAGAGACTTACAAGCAGTCTTCTTTTTATAATTGATAACATAAGCTTTCACTGCCCTGAAGAGAAACAGCTAATGGGTATTTTGAGCCCAGCAATTAGACATTGTTAGAAACAGCAGGTATTTTAACTTCAGCAGATCAGTAAAACACTACTTTTTCTAGTGTTTCTAATAGTCAGTACAAGTTCAATAATAGAAAAAACAACTCTGTAGGTGTTTTCTGTACAGTTTCTAAAACAGAATCCCTGGCTTATTGCCAAGTACTTCCTGTGATTCTTTAGGAAGAAAGCAAAAAAAAACACCGAGTGAAAACCCAAAGGAAAGCCAGCCCTTCATATGGAACATCAGCAGTCTCCAGAAGAGTCACACTTTTTGCTAAGCCGTATAATGAGTCAGGTAATTCTGCCTCAAGGGTGCTAATGTACTTGGGTACCATATGGAGCTGAATGGCACTTCTTTTCATTCTAATTAGCAGTCAGAGGAAAACTTCCTCTGAATGTTTACATACCCAAAGCTTTTCCCATTCCAGGAAGCAGATTTTCCTGGCCAGCTACAATCTTTTGAAAGTGTCTGGGCTTAAGCGTGGTGATCTGATAGAAGGACTGGGACATAAGACCCCCGGTAAATGTTATGTAATTGAATCTGTCTCAATATTGAGACGTCTGCCTGCAGAGTACATTCCTTTTTTCATCCATCACCTTGTTGATGCTCATTTACCTTCGCATTTGGAAAGGCTTCTTCTCAGATAACATCACAATTAAAGAATGAGTTCTGAAACTGAACTAGCCTTAGTGGAAACTGGTAAAAGGCATGTAAAACCATTTCATTTATTAGGACAGCATGCCATTTACAAGGAAAACTATAGATGGCTTTCCAAAGCTGCCATGTCTCATTAGATTCAGTGTGGTTCAGACTGCAGTCTCTTGGCTTGTATTGTCATAGAAGCTTGAGCTGAAATTACAGCCCATAATACTGCTCCCCACAGGGACTAATTTATGTTTTCTGCAGTAACAGGCTGTATTAATATTGCCCAAATGTGTCATTATTGGCCATTGGTGTGTGTAGGTGATGCTAGTGAGTGAGTGACACTTCTGTAACATAGTTGTTGGAATATCAACAAAGTTTTAGTGCCTAAATAGCTCAGACTTTTGTAAAAACCTCAGCCTGGAGTAGGAGAAAGTGTAGTGTTCTCAAATGTTGCCCTATTGTCTTGGTGCAACCAGTTATTTCAGTGTCCAGTTTTATTTTGAGCAGATTTTGGTGGGAATAACACGACTGCAAGTGGGAGTGTTGTTTTTTTGATGGTTTCAGCTCAGTGTAAGTTAAAGTAATGGCTGGTCACCTTGCAGATCCAGTGACAGGCCTTCTTACAGCTAGAGAGAGATGTGTGATCTCTGTACCTCCAGGGATGGTTTTATTCACAGATCTTTTACTCATTGCCCATGAAAAAATTAATTGTTTAGAAAACACAATGTTTGCCAATTGCTAGTTTGTTTTAAAAACAGACTAAATATTTAAAAAGTAGACTGAGCACTGCTGATAGTCTTGCTTTGAGAAGGAAGTTGGAGTAGTGACCTTGAGAGGTTCTTCTAACATTTCTGTGTCTGTTCACAGCTCTTCACAGAGAACATGTAGGCTGGTGTAAGTTTCTCTGTTGTCTGATTTCTATATTCCAAGCCCAAGTAATGTCCAGTAACAACCAAAGTAAGACTCTGTACAGGATTTTTCTAAGTGTTAGGTCTTTGTTGATTGTGACTTGCGACAGTCATTACCCTCTACTTCTATTATAAATACAGTCATTTGAGGTGAAGTAAAGAAAGGTGAGAAAGTGGAGTTCCAGCCTGAGTAATTCTGACTGTTTAGTAAAGGGCAAGCAAATACTTCTGTGAGGAGCACCATGAGAAATAAAGATTAGAAATTTCCAATTCACGGAAATGATGAGGCACATTATCAGAACTACAAATAAAGTCTAAAAAGTACTCCTGTACTTTCATGCCTTATGCTGGCCCTGCATACTGAACTACTGATATTGCTTTCCCTTTGTCTGACAGCAGCCATGTGCAGAGCACAAATCTCAAAGTGAAAATTAGGAAAGGAGCAAGTGTGAGCTGAGGAACACTGAAAAAATTTAAAGGGCTGAATGTACACAGTTTCAAAGGAAATATGATTTGCTTGGTAGCAGTTTGAATTCCAAGGACCAGCTCATAATACCTCTATTCATACATGTGCAGTGGGTCCTAAGCTGGCTGTTAGTGGTTTTGCCCCAATGGCAAATAGGGGTGCAATTTCTAGAATTCTTTAGCAATTTTGCCATTGTTCAACTTTTGCAGAACACAGTACCAGCTCCCAAGCAAGATGCTCTCCTGTTTCTCTCCTGCTTCAGGTGCCTCCTCCAGTCACTGTACAACCTCTCAAGCAGTGACAGAACACATGGAAAGTAACCCCCCCTCATCTGTACTTGTGGGATTGTGGTTGCAGATCCCTCCTACAGTGTGTAGGAGGGCAGGATAGCATTGAAGGGGAGGATAAAAAGTCCTTGAGTGATGCAAAGAGCCAGTGAAGTACAGGTCATAAGCCATTCCAGATGTACTTGAACAAATAATGGCCATAAACAGATTTTTCTGAGTCCTCCTAACTAATAACTAATGGGATCTCTGAGATAGGAAAGCCAGTACATTGCAGTGTACTGAGCATCAGTAAATTCTCTGCTGTCTCAATTGTCTTTTGCCCATTCTTGATAAAAAGCACATGTGCACATTTATTTCAGCTTTAGAAAAAAAAATGCACAACTCATTTTTTCCATGCATTTGCCTACCTTCTCCCAGAGTTAATTTAAGACCACAAGTCAAATGTTCTTGGGGAGTCAGAGGAGAATTTACCAGCTTCCAGAGGTTCATGTGCTGCTGGCCAGTGACCTGAGCTGGAAGGTGGCACTTTGGGAGGAACTAAAGCACTGGGATGTTTGGACACTGAGATGATTTTGAATTGTAGCCAAGATTAGAAGGAGCCCTCTGGGGAGAACTGAGCAAAGAATTCAATGTATAACCTATTAGATTAATTAGGGACTTTTCCCCCAGGTTTGTGAATTAAGAAAAATAAGCAAATTCTGTCCAGCTGTCCAGCTGTTTTCATCAACACTGTGATGCTGCACCTCCATGTGCAGAGAAAGCCTGGAGCTCATCCTTGCTCCAGGCAACTCTCTTAGGTGTATGGGTTTGGAATGCATGTTCCTGGGGCTGTACTGTGGGAAGGGCTTGGCTGCTGGAATATTCATCCAGTACTGGGCAGTTGCATAAATATCAGTTGATAGATGTTTTTCACCCTATGGCACTGAAGGCTATTACACTGGTAATATTTCAAAAGTAATAGTTGCTTTTGGTTTTCCTTGACTCTTTAGGCAGCGAGGGGTCTCTATAAGGTAGCAAACCTTAAATCATCCTCTTCCACCTGCTTTGTCAGACAGTTCAGTAATGGCTGCTGCAGACAGGGCCACAGAATAGCCATTTCCCATTTAATCTTATTCACCCCACCCTTGTAAACATATCTGATCAGAGGGAAGAATCTGTCCAGTCATTTGCATTTATTTTCTGAGTTTTAATTTACTTTCCACTGGCATTCAGGTCACCAAAACACTGTTATGTTTCTTGTTCTATTTTCCATCATATAAAAATAAATGTCAGGATAATCATTTGAATAATCTTCCTTTTTTTTCCTGAAAGGCTAGGTACTTTCCTTTCTCTAGTCTCCTGTGTGTCTTCTTTCTGTTTAATGTAACCTTTCATAGATTAAAAAGGCAATGATGTTAATAGAATTGCATAATTGTCAGGAGATAATGTTCTCACAGTGAAATATTGCTATTGAGGCTTAGCTAAAGCATTTAGAGTAAACAAGCATGCAGAAACAAAACAAAGATGTTTATTTTCAAAGTGACACATCTTTGCCATCACTGGTGTCTAAATCCTCAGATTCCTCATTCAGCCTCTGTGGGACTGGGACATTCCCAGGGCAGCACTTCCTACTAGTAGGTCTGATGACTCACATCCTCTGTCATGACCAGAGAGAAGCAGAGATTTCAGAATTCAGACCCAGATCCAGCCTTCCCAGAGATCCAAGCATGTTTGGGGGCTTGGTTACAGTGGCCACCTTGTATCTTAATTGCATACCAGTTCCTTCTGTGCCAATGCAATTACACAGGGGGAAAGAAAGGGGTAACATAAGAGCAAGTGGGTTCATGCCTCATCGCTACAAAAAACCTCCCTCCTACAAGGTTAGATTTCACAGGCGTTTGAGGCAGACCAGTCACTGCCAACTTAATTTCTGAATGTTAAGTGCAGAGTGGTAGTGGAGGATGGAAGTGAATTGTACAGTATTTATGAAAATATTTTGCTAATGGATATTGGTAGCAAGAGTGGAAAGGTCTGTTTGGAACTGAGCAGAGGACTGACAGCATGGAGCAGTGTGATCTGTAAGGAGAGGGACCAGAAGAAGGTAAAGGTTGTACATTTGTGGGAAGCCAAGGCCCAGCATGTTCTTTTCAGCAATAAGAAAAGTAAGCCAAGTATTATCTCCGAAAATGCTTTTGAAAGCACTCCTACATTTCTCCTTTCTGGATCAAAGTATGATGAGTATGTAGTTGAGAAGCAATTCAAGTTACTGCCACTATCTAAGCAACAATTTAACATATAAAAGTTTATGTTTTATATAAAGATATCTTTAATATTGCAGAAATATTAATATCAGAATCTGCAAAAATCTGAGAAGAACTGCTTCAGGTTCCTGTTGGCAGTTTCATGAGTGAAACCATGAAATGAACCTTGAAGTGGTTAATGGGCTTCTTTTATTGTACCTTCTGTGGTTGTGTTTGAGACACCGTGCCCAAATGACATTAAGAAATTTGAGCTGGAAATCCATCTCAAATGCAAGCTTCCAGGTGGATGTGTTTATAATAGAACAGATGATGCCAAGTGCAAGGGTTGTCCCTCTACCTTATATTAGGGGTATTTTGAATTTCAGACAAAGCCAAACAATAATAATGTAAGGTTGCATGAAGGTTAATGTTGTTTAGGCAGATGGTGAATTGCAGATTCAACCTGTTGTCACAATAATGAATGTGTTTGAAAAGATGTTCATGTGGCAAATGAGAGAAAAATGAAGCAGAATGTGCACATGCTTGCACACACAGACTTAGCATTGCTGCCTGCCACTCATATATCCAAACCTATACATATATGTGCTTTTCTGGGGATTCTCTATTGACCCTTTGCCACAAATCAATATGAAAAGTAGGACTACAGATTCAAAGGAACGCACTGTTAATACTGATGCCATAATTTTGCCTGACAGCAATGACAGAAGCATTTTATCTGAGTCAGGTGAAATTTTATATTCCTATTAAATATAATTTCCCCCCCTTCTCCACCACATCCATTTTTTACCATTTTCTCTTTTCCCATTTTACAGCTTCATAGCAAAGTAGCCCACAAAATACGTGTTTTACTGGGGCCTGGAGTGCTCAGCCAAGTGTTTCTCCAGTGCTTTGAAACTCTGTGGATTTTTTCTCTTCAGGAGCCCTGTTAGAACATGGAGTGGCTTTTTGATGAAGCTGTATCTCCCCATTCAGTCAGGTATTTAGTTGAAGTAGTATAGACCCAAAGCTTTATGTTTTATTGTAAATCCCTCTGCAAATAGGTGAGCAAATCCCCTCTAGTTGCAAAAAAATCCATTGGAGTCAAAGCACCTGTGGGGATTTGTTCAAGCTAAATAAAAATAATATGGGAGGTCAGCCGTAGCAATGGTGTTAAATCATTTTGTTTATTACGAAGGACACTGCTTTTGAAAAGGATTCCTGGCCAGCCATACTTGATAAGTAGTTATCCAAATTATCTGAGCTTGTTGGCAACACCTGGTTCAGGACCCTGGTACACAAGAATAATATAAATGGGCAGGAAGGGGCATAGCCCACTGCTTCAGAATTGATTCTATACCTGGAATCAAAAGGAGATTTAGGATACTTGCAGCTTTTGAAGGCTGTATCAGTTACACATGTCCCTGTAATACTTCTATTTTTCTGCAACTTTCACTCAGAATAAAAGACTCAGGGACATCATTACTGAAAGTTTAGGACTCACATAGAAAATGCCCTTTGTATTTGCACAAACCCACCAATCCTTAGCTGAAGAAAAATGCATTTTCTGTAGAAAGAGGCAAAGAAGAGATACAGAGGAAGCCAAAAGTCTTAATATAGCCTTTGCAAGGATTGCAACTTTATCAGGCTAGGTTATGTGTCTACTGCAGAGGTAATTCTCCATTTGGACTTTTAACAGACTTTTATCTCTTTTTAGTATTTTTTTCAGTAGTTTGGTGTAAAAATTAAAAATACTTTGCCCTCCTTCCAAAAGCCATTAAAAAGCCTTACTTTTCCCACCCTTCTTTCTGCCCATGAGGAGTTGTCATTTTCCATCAATTCCATTTTCTCCAAACTGTGTATTCAGCTCTTTTTAAATATTCATTTTTCTATTATATTTTTAACCTCACCGTGATCATCTTTTGCCTAATTACTTACCTGATTGGTTTCAGCTATATCCTGAGGGGGAATGCCAGACTAAAACCAGCAGTGTCACTAGATAATGTCTGGAAATTGCGAAGCTAGACATAGTTAACAGGGACCCATCAGGCTCCTTTGGAGAATGACAGTCACCAGCATCAGCAGAGGCTGGAAAATGGGGGGGGTTATTATTATTTTTTTTATTTTACTCTCATGTATTACTTTGTCATAGCATCAACATTCTGTATGTAATCGTACTTGCAGAAAAAATTGCTCAGACTCTCAGAACACACGAATGTGTGCTGTGTTTCTGTCAAAAGGTTTCCAGAATAAAACACAAAGTAGTGACTAGGAGTTGTGCTGGCAGCTGCAAACCCTCAGTAGGGAACCTGGGCCTTTAGCATTGTGTAACCCAAAAAACACCTTTCAGATGAAAGTTTCTCGTCTTATCCCTTCCATTATGGCAGAAAAACAGGCTGGAATAAATAGAAATAGCAATAGTTATGTTTAAACTCTCAACTGTCTACTCTCCAGCTGCAAATATTTACCTCCAGTACAATCCAAATGTGCAGTGAATTGGAGAATCAAAGGTGTGCTATCTGTGTAGACACGAGTGCTTAATTTCAGAGAGCAGATTAAACAACCTGGAATGAAATTTTGGGGAAGGAAGAAAGTATTTGAATTGATCAGCCTCATTAGCAGACTGCTGCAATGACCCTTTTTCCTCTGAAATTTTTGCTGTATAATTAATCACACCTTGTGTGAGGGGGTTGCTGCTATTTATACAGGTACATCTGTGACGAGCAAGATATTTTTTGGCTCTCATGAATTTCCAGTGGTAGACATCAAGGAGGCAGGGAGAGGAAGAATGGCAGAGATGTTTCCAGCTTCCTTGAGGACTCCTGGCATTGCTCTCTAACAGTACGTATTCTTTGCTCCCCAGCAGTTTGGAGTCCTCTGAAAAACCTTTAGTGTCTATCTGTCTGTCTGTCTGCCTGCCTGTCTATCTATAAGAAAGCTGCAGGTCACAACCACTAAGATCAGTTTTAGATACACGTTTTCAGGCACAGTGTCAATTAAGGGGGACAGACTTTTAGGCTGATTGATGAAGAATGAGTATGATACAAAGGTCACCCAGTGAAAGATGACACAAGTCTGGCCCAGGGCTGGAAAAATAGCCCTTGTCTTGTTTACCTTGGCCTGGAAGTACTGGTCTTTTTCCCAGGTGGCACAACTGCACACCTCTGCAGGAATGCTGCTCTTCAGGAGTCACACCTGAAGCAGCAGTCCTGCATGGATTTCCCTGGCCCTTGGATGAGGGCTGTAGCGCTGCCTCTTTCACCAAATCGTTGGATGCTTGTTGGATTCAGAAGTTCCTGTAAAAGCTTGCTCTTTGCAGACCTGACTTGTGCCTGGCCCTTGACTTTCAAATTCTCTTTTTATTAGGGATGCCTGATGCAGATGTGGCTTCCCCAGTAATACAGATTTTGGGAGTGCCTGCACTCACTTCTAAACACAGCTTTGTCTCTGCTCAGCTGGCAGAGCTTTGTTTGGGTTGGTGTGTAACAAAAGGAAGAACAAAAGCCTTGCGTCGTGACGCGTTTTATTCCCTACGAAAACAAAGAGGAGAGAGAGAGAGAACAGGGCTGTTATGGAGATTATCATCATTCTTTTGAGACACGGTGGTATTTTCCCAAGGAGGCAATGACATTTCTTAATTACTCTCTTCATGGGTAGCCATGTGTAGAGATTACTGGGGGCTCAGCGGGGCATTGTTTTGCGAGCCTTGGAGGATGATATTGCTGACAGTACAGCACTGCACCATCCACCAGTCCTCTCCTTCCCTCTCTCTTCATTACACCAGCTAATTACTTCAGCTCCCGGTGGCTGAGCAGCGTGGCTTATCCCCTCTCCCCCAGCAGCCCTCGGCTGTCAGGGTAATTTACAGGAACAGAGCTGCTCCCGAGCTGCCGTCATTCTCCTGTCAGGCTTGGCTGCCAGAACAACAGCCTTGGAGTAGGATGCAACCTGTGCTTTGAGCTGGGGAAAGGACATGAGCACCAGATAATGCTGGAGACTTCTTGGAGCTGCTGTGTCCCAAAATGAGATCTTCAAGGAATTTTGTTTCTATCCCGGCCTTAAAATGCACATAACATGTGTGGGTTCATTTCTGCTCTCAGGTGTTCTTCTCCATGTCAGGAGTAGAGCAAGAACAGACAATTTTTTTCAACTCCTCACTATCTCAGCTTCATTTCTGAGCAGAAAAGTTTGAATGTGCTAGATAGTGCAAATGTTACAGAAATCTTTTTATTCAATTATGTGTATACTTGTCTCTAAAACATTTAAGTGCGTAGATATGTTTTCACTGTATATAATACATAATTATATATTATCTAATGAGCAACTAATTTGTCTTTGTACCTTTGAAAAAGCTCACTTCCCTCCCTCCCTCCCTGTCCCACAGATACATATTTCTGTGGCTGTGTGTGGTTAGAGAGCATGAAAATAAATCCTACTGCTGTCTAGCAGTGAATTCATATTTTGACTCCACTGACAGCACACTGTGATGTTATCGTGTGATATTAAACTTGCAGTTGATAAGAAGTCTGAACACTAGTATCAGCTCTGTGTGAAATATGGCTGATTCTGGGTGTACAGCAGAAAAACTGAAAATAGACTTGCTTTGAGCCACAGCCTTAACAGCTTGGTAGTTGCAGACACAAAACCAAAGTCTTAAGAACTTGGCAGCTGTGACATCCACCATCAGAGTCCATCAGACATTATATTAATTAAAAAAACCAATTTTGAATATATGTAAAAAAGCAAGTCAGTCTTCTTGGTTTAAATAAACTAAAGTTGGGGTGTTTTTGTAACAGATTTGTAAACAAAATATGCATAACATACACATACTCAAGTATTTACATAACTCGGTGTAATTATATTATATACACTTACAAACTGAACATAAAATGAGAAAAATGGTTTATTGAATGTATTCACTGCTTAGAACCATGTTTAAGTAGCCTGTGATCCTTTTCTGAAGGTAATCTTGTAAATCTGGGGTGCAGAAGTTTGCTTTCCGATTAAGTGATCAGTCTCTCTCCGGCCATTCTTGAAGATGGGAATGGCCTCCCAGCTCTCCCCTTTGGAGTCCAGTAGACCAGGACATGCCCCCCTTTCCTGGTGTATTGAGGTGTTGCATTCACAGGTCAATCAGATCTATTAAACACAAGCAGATGACATTTGATATATTCAGCGTGTTCTGGGTACAGTTTTGCAGGCCTGTGAGGCTTCTTGTTACCGGCCTAGAGATTGTGACTCTAAATGAAGATTGTCCTGTTGTTTGGCTGTTCTAGGAGACAGCCTTCTCCCAGTAACTGTACCCTGTGTATTTACTTTTTTACGTTTATTAATGAATGATCTGTCAGAGATGTAAATTTTAAGGCATTTTTGTAAAAGCTCTGTGCTGGAAGGGATGGCATGTCTAACAGAAGAAAGACCTGGGAATAAGTCATTACTGGGCTTGGAAATTGTGGTGTTAGAGAGTTAACTGCCCTTACGCTTGCCTGAGGCTCTAATCAGCAGACTTGGTGGTAATGAGTGATTTCATGGGGCCTATTGCTTAATTCCCAAACATGGAGCTATATAAACAGCTCTGCAGTTCATTACAAAGTCAAATGTGTTTTTCCATTTAAATGGACAGAGGTGACTGTGAGATATAAGTGTTTCTATTTATTTCAACTAAATATGCTGTATGTAGCAAGATGAAGGAACATTGAATAATTGAAGCTCAGGATGCATCTCGGTCAGTGTTTATTTGGTACCTGGGCTTTTTTTAGCACATTATTTTGTTCTGTTTGGTTTGGTTTGGTTTTAATCTGATGCCATGACGAGAACGGTAGTCAGGCAGGAAGAGTATAGCCCTATTTCCTAATGTAAAAATGAAGCAGTACATCTGTTTGAAGAGGAATTTGAATACACTGTCACTTAGTAAAGTGTTAGAGGAACTAAAAAACAAAAAGACAAGTTTACAGTTTAATTCATAATTGAAGTCCCCTTAAAATAGTATATAAGCCTCCTATTCTGTTGAGTCAGTGAATATGCTGTGAAAACATACTAAAAAGTTACTAAAAACTAAAGCGACTAAGAGTTACTAATGTTACTAAAAAGGAAACTACAGTCCTAATCAAAACCAAGGATCACATTATTTGTTATTTACTTGCTGTAGAGGCCATTTTTCAGAATGTACAGTCGGTCTCAGAGGGGTTTTCTGTAAAGCTGCTCTCTTCTTCAGCCAAACGTGCAGGAATTAAGCCCTTGGAATGCTTGGATGTGTGCCTGTGTGTGCATGCCTGAGTATGGGGCAGTAGAGAATGGAGAGTTGCACCAATGCGTTCAAAGCTGTGCAAGTTCCCAAAGATTCCAGGAGGTGTCAGAAAAGGGAACTCAAGCTGAGGCCTGTAGCTCTCTTGCTCCTGTTTAGTTCACAGAGATGATAATTCCAGAGGGGCAGGAAGAAAACAGAGGAGAGCTCTGAGCAATGCCTATCTCTTCTGGTGTTGAGGAGAGCAAAGAGACAGAAATCACTTAAAGATATTGTCAGTGAGTGACCTGCTAAGTCAAGAGAATGCAGAGAACCACGTGGTGGTGGGGAATAAGCGATGATCTCCACAGGCTGGGAATGTCACTCAAAATGGCCCAAACACTCCTGTATGGAAGAGGTGATCTGGTTGGATGCCATGGATGTGAGAAGAGGATGAGCATATTACAGCTTGTGTGTTCTGTTTGGGGGATGCTGAGGGTGAGTGTCGGAGATCCCTTGACCATGGGGGATGGTGACAGCATGGAAGTGGTGTTTTTGTCAAAACATCATCACCACTGGCAGATTTTCCCATGCAGAGAACTCCAGGGAACATCTGCCCTAGAGGAGTGTCCTCTTGAACCAAATTCTGGTGGCCAAACTGGTTCTGGACAGGGAAAGTTAAATTGGCATGCAGTTTGATGTTTAAAAGGAATAACTCGTCTTTCCAGTGCAGTGTTCATTTTTGGTTTGCATTCTGATTACTTCGTTTTGTTGTAGTTCGTGAATTAACTAATTCTATCCAGGGAAAGGAAACAACACTATGGTAGAACAGGGCAGAAAGAGAGAACATGGCACATTAGCAAAAATGAGCAGAGCCAGAATGGACATGAGAATGGCAACTGAGGGGTTTAGTTTCATGATGTGCAGTAAAAAGCATGTGCTAGGTCACCTAACTTAGTTAAGTCTTTCAGGCTGAGCAAAGAGTGAAAATTCCTGTTCCCTCCCCTATTTCAAGTAATTTTACAATGCTGCTAATAGAAATAAAAGGGTCTCACTCAGCACTTTGAACTGAAGCTCTGCATCCTTTCCCTTTCTCAAGCATTTTCTAGCTTAAGCTCTTGGTGACTCTTCATCCTACTGCCTTTAAAGACTTTAGACAGAGGAACTTCATGAGGAGGTGCCTGGGGTGAGAAGGTGCCAGGGCTTTGGAGCCCATGTCAGCAGGGTCAGTGTGAGTGTCCTGTAGCACAGCCTTGGGGCTTTGATGGAGAAGCAGAGACCTGGCCATAATCTTCCTTTCAGTTCTAGTACGCTGTCTTTCCCCAAATTACACCATATGATAATACCTATTAATTTTGTCAGAGTTATCATAATCCTCATGCAGACCCTACTCACCACAAGCATGAGGCTATAAAATCATTCTTTACTTTTCTGTCGGTATTTCTCTTTTTTTTTATTGTTGCACAGTAACTGATTTTAATTGAGGCACACTGGACACAAAGGAATGCCAATGAGATGCTTTCCTTTAAAAATCTGCACGCCAGCATCATCTCCACTCAATGCTGACTGGCACAACTGCCTTTCCTAAGGATTTCATGTGCCTTCAAGTGGTGTTTTTATATCACTGCTTTGCAGTGCCATGGGAGAGATCACATGTCAGAGCAGATACAACCCAGAATCACATCTGTGAATATTATGCAAAGAATAAACTGTGTGTTCCTTCTCTTTCTCTGTCACATGTCGATGCTCTCTAGGTCTATGCAGATACACACGTGTGTGTTTTAATATACAGCTCTGTGTTTATTAATGCCATCTATGTGGAGGTGGTACAGCCATCCTGCAAAACACCCTCTTCTGCATTGCTGCCAGAAAGGAGGGTGGAGATTCCAGGTTCATCGAATCCCACAATGGGTCAGGCTGGAAGGGACCGCACTGGCTCATCTGGTCCCACCTCCTGCTCAGGCAGGGTCAGCCCAGAGCACAGGGCGCACGATTGTGTCCAGATGGGTCTGGAATATCCCCAGTGAGGGAGACTCCACGCCCTCTCTGGTCTCTGTTTCAGTGCTCAGTCACTGCACAGGAAAAGTTCTTCCTCCTGTCCAGGTGGAACTTCCTGAGCATCAGTTCCTGCCCATTCATTCCTCTTGTGCCATTGCTGGGCCCCACAGAGCAGAGCCTGGTTCCTGCTCTGAGCCCTCCCTGCAGACAGGGACACACAGGGATGAGAGCCCCTCTTGGCTGGGGCTCCTCTTGAGGTTGAACACCCCCAGTTCCCTCAGCCTCTCCTCTTCAGGGAGATGCTCCAGTCAAAGTTGCCACCACAGCCACGTTTTCTGGGTTGCCTCACCTGATGGGAGGCCATGAAAAGTTTATATCTTCCTCCAGAGCCTTTTTGGGACAGCATTGGCAGGAGTAAAATAAAGGATTGATAGTGTTCAGTTGTGTTCAGTTGTGTTAAGTGCCTGTGTCCAGTATAGTTCCACAAGGAATGCAAGAGATCAGATACATGGGTACCAATTAATGCAGAATTAGACAAAACAAATGGAGTTTTACAGCAGCTATGTTTGTTCCTTTTTTTCTTTTTCTTTTTCTTTTTTTTTTTTATTTAATGAGGCCTAATATTCTCAGCTAGCCTGGTGCACAAGACCTTCAGCTAAAACTGTCAGCTAATGAGGATTTTCCAGAGTGCTTAACCTGAGGCATAAAAGAGGAGCACAGATATGTCAGTATTTCCTTGATTTGGCTGTGTATTCTCTGGGTTTTCGAGTAAGATGCTGCGAGTGCAGGTTGGGGTTTTTTAATGTAACATAATTGAATGCCTTTTTGTGGTGCATTTCTGGCAAGCAGAACCTGGAGGTTTTGGTTCCCCTGCTCCCCCCAGCACAGCCAGGCTGTGTATGTGCCAGGGGCTCGGCAGCAGCCGGGCTGTGCCTTCCCTGTGGCCGGGGAGGGATTTTGCCTTCCAGCTCTGCTCTCTCTCTCATTACATGCAGGGCCAGGTCTGTGCTGTTCCAGACTCCTGCACAGCTCCTCTGGAGAGCTGTCAGCTTTCTCCTCTCTGCCAGGCTGGTTGACAATGCAGCACATGAAGATGTGGAGCACAGAGCTCTGCCACCTTAAGGGTTGTGGGTTTTTCATCTTTCCCTCTCTGGTTGTTGGTTTTTTTTTTCTATTTTTTGCCAAGAGAATTGTTTTCTAGAGGAGAACAGCCTGTTTCTTATTCAGGTGCAGGTTGTAAATTATCTAAGGCTTACAAAATCAAATTGCTTTTACTAATAAATCACCTGGTGCATTATCTGTTGTTTGCAGTATTTCATGTATACAAGCTATTCACCTGATTCTCTTTTATAAATCTCATTTTTAATCAGTCAGTCACTAGCATTGACCTTCCTAGTCATTTGGTGTATAATAATAACTTCTTACAGGATACTTTTTTTATCCATGAGTATTGTAGATACCCCTTCCGTCCAACAAATAACCACAGAAGCAGACATCCTTATGCTCCTTCACACCTAGTGCTGGCAACCAGACACCTGAAGTTGTTGTTATTATTGTTGTTATTTGGGGAGTACTTTCTGCTTTTCATACAAAACGCCTACCAACACAATACTTATTGTCAAAATAACCTTATTATTTGAACATCTTCTCCCTGCTCCACATCATGGCAGGAATCCCACTCACAACAGGGTGTTCTCTGATCCTGTTGTCATTTTTTTGTCTATTCTCACAGGCAAACATTTGATCTCCACTTCTAAAGCTGAATGTTTTTCAGTAATACTGCAGGGGTTTTTTTGTCATTCCTGGTTTTTAATTCTGAGTTTTGTCCTCTGGGACAGCTTTGTACGTTCCTGTGGATATTTGTTGTTTGCTGCATATTTCATATGTGCAGCTAAGTAGAATTAATAGCCCTTTGTCTCTCTTTGCGAAGTCTTGTCTGCTGTGCATCACCTGAGTTGCTAACAGACATTTATGTAGTTTAAGCAAACTCTTTACTAGGCAAGTTATTCTGTGGGTGTTTGCAAAAGTTCGTGTGCATGGGACCAGAGTACAAGAATTAAGAAGAGAGGGGAAGGCAAAATGCTGAAATATAGATGCTGTCTACACTGTAGCTTTGCAGAACTAATTACTTAAATTACTCAGATTTCTAGAAGCAAAACTCAGAAACTTTAAGTTAGTCACCTCTTCAGAGAGCCTGTTGATAGACCAACTTCTTCCTAGAAAAAGGACAAGCTATTATAATGTTATAGCCATTATAATGCTATTGAAATGCATTACCACATTTTTACTGAAATTTTATATAGGGGGATATCAGCTAAAAGAGCACTCTTCTCCTCCAGAGTGTAAATGTGATAAGGGCCTGAAGATTTCAGCTTCACCCTTTCCTAATTCTGCAAATTGAGGGATTTTTAAAGTAAAACAGAACAAAACTTAAATTGCTGAGAAAGAGAAGGTGAAATCAAGACCTTGTTAAATGTCTCTCACTGACAAGGAGATGATGACTTATGCCCAGCTGGTACAGGGGCAGTCAAGAGGTGGAGCTGGCTGCAGCCACAGTAACTGTTCTCTGCCTCAGCATCCTCAGCCCCAGCTGAGATGAGCTCCTTGAGTCAAGGGAGTTCCAGACACAGCATTTCCCTCTTCAAACTCTGAGTGTGTTTGTTCAGAGGCCTCAGAGTTGCATTGCAGCTGCACATGAAGAACAGCACGTAAAATCACTTGTGTCATTGCAGGCAGGTATTTTCTCTTTCAGCTAAAATGTTTTATCTACTTAGCTCCTCGCAGTGCTGGAAGGCACTTTTTTTACCTCTCACAGGAAGGCTGCTGACCCTCAGCTTGTGCTAAGTGAAGGCCATTGTGTTGAACAACAATGCTGACTTACAAAGGGAAAACAATTCTGTGTAAAGGTTTTATAAAACCTTTCTCAAGGGCCGCCAAACCTGCCTTGCTGTAATGCTGGGTTGGTCTTTTTTTTGTTTGTGGAAAGATTGGAAGTAACCCACACACACTTTTACAATTTCCCATCCTCCTGCACAACTTGCAGCTTTCAGTCTTTAGACAAATGTCATGAAAAGCACTTTTGCACAGGTCAATACTTTTGCAGGGCAGGATTCCTAGGAAAACAGGATCGTCCTTTACTGTCTGAAGCTGGATTTGTGAACAGTAAAGTCTAAAATTGTCATTTTAGACAATTTGATGTTGCTTTTTGGAGATCCCCATTGCTCTTTAGAATATTCACATATCAAAGAAATGTTCTTCCTCAGAGGCAGAAATCTGAAGTGCACTACAGAATTCACGTCTTCTTGGAATAGGCCATCATGTGACCACTCCAGTAACTCTTTAACAGGTCCAGCTTTCTAACAGGTTCTCTCTGTGAAGTATTTCGTTACTGTTTGCTGATTTAAATGTAGTCCTCGTGTTCATTTTTGATAGTAGCATGCTACATAAAAGTGAAAGGTAGGTGTTTGGTTGATAATAAGAATGATAAGCTGATGCTTTTAGGGGTTCTTGTTGACTATCACTTCTTTGTGTCAGAAGCTATTGTTTATCTGCAATGTTTATTCCTCACTTGCAATGACTTGGGCATTGTGGTATTTCTCTTTTCAAGTGATTCAATTGATATCAAAGTGATAACAAAGTCGGCTTCTTGTTTCAGCCTAAGGATGATGTTCTGTTCTAATGGCAGCTGGTGAGTAAACATAGAATACTGGGGTGGGTTTAAGCATAAAGAAGCCTGCAAGATTCCTTGTTCATGACAAGCCTCCATGTTTGAAAGCCAGAACAACCAGGGATGCTTCAGAGAAAATGTCCATGATGGCTTAAATTGCAAACAGAAAGGTTTGGAGAGGCATAGGAATACCTTCTTTTAAATCACCTGAAAAACTTGTTAAAAATAGGTAGCCCTGCAGGTAAGAAGAATCCATCTTAGGGCTCTTCTGCAGGTTGGCAGCACCGTGCCATACCATGCACTGACTATGGGTGACAAATATGCACAGCTAGGCCCAGAAATGAGGGACAGGTTCTTTCCTCCTCACTCCGTGGTAGTCACACACCTGAGGGCCATGCTCTGGAAGTTTCTCTGGATTTTTTATTCCTCCTCTCATTTTTTGATGGACATTCTGTTGATAAGAAAATGGCACTGCCTGGATTAAACATTTCAGCCCCCCTCATCTCGCCAATAAAGCAATATGTAAGGGTATCTTGGGACACCCTTACAAATCCTCCAAATTTGTTCAAACCGGCAAAAAGGGGAAGGTAGCACAGAATTGCAGAGTGCCTGCTTCTACCCAGTGGCAATTCCTCATCTTGCAGCTTGTACAGAGGTCTCTTGCCTCTGTAAGACCCGTGTTGGCAGTGGAAGTGTACAGTTAGATTCCCACATGGACCGCCTCCTCCCCAGGGTGGACAAATCCCCATTTCCTTACCCTCCCCTCGTATTTTGTCTGGTTCTTTCCCCTCCCTGACCATCTTATCCATCCTCTGCTGGGCTCTGTCTCATCTGCTGACATCTCTCTTCTATTATTAAGGGGTCTCATATGCAATTTCAAGTAAACAGAGGGGAATAATCTCTTCTGATCAACTGCTGGCTATTTCTTGCTGTACAGCTCAGTATGGGACCAGTCTTCAGGACAACAAGAGTGCTGAACTGCTGACTGCTGTTCAACGTTGTCCTGAAATGGACACTACACATTCTTACCACCTAAATTGAGTATTTTTCCAAAATCCAACTACTTTACAATGTGGCAGTGGAACTTTCTTCGCAGTGGGAATTTTCCTTCAGATGAGAATGTAGGAAGGACTGTGAATTCATGTCTGGAGGCTGTATCTGTCTCCTTTCATCTGGAGCAGAGAGCATCAACGATGATGTGGCATAAATAATGTTGGGACGCAGTCCTGATAATGAAACTGTACTGGCAGCATATTCTTTTTCTGTGTTCCTGTCTCCAGCTGATGCTTAGCTAAGGAGCACAAAAGGAAAAAGTGAGATTAACTGTGCTTTGGCACACATTCCTATGGCAAAGGGAGTGAGAAGCCAGAGAGATTGAGATTGCTGTTGAGCTTTAATATTCACCCTCTGTCTAGTGGTACAGGAGTGCCTGTGATTCCGGCTGGTGATCCCTGCCTGTCTGTCCAGTCCAGATGCCTTTTCCAGCATCGGAATCCCAGCCAGCACAGATCTCACAGGAGAATGCAGTGTAGGACAAGAAGGAAATTGCCACCTCTGTGGGGAACACTGTACACAGCTTATGTTTTCTGAAGAATTGCATAATGAAAAAATATGCAAACCTCACTCCCATCATAAAAATTTACCATGGGTACTAAAGTTGAGTATACAGCAGGGATCACACGTTGTTTATTTCCATGCGAAACTCTGACAAGATGCCAAATGCCACAGAGCCAGGTCTGTCTGAAACATCTTGTAAACCTGAAAAATCAATGTCCTGGGTTGTTTCTTTATTAGCCTTGATCTCTCCATCTCCTGAAATAGTGTGGTAGGTTTGCCATCTTTTGAGTGGGCCTGCAGCTGCATTCGAGTGGCTGTTGTCTTGACTGTTGAAGGGAGGGACTAAACTCCCAGTCACTTGGAAGACCAATATCCCTGCTGTTGATTTGATGTTGTTAACATCACGCTGTATCAAGAGCAGGGAAGCATGGGATGTCGTCCGACAGTGCTAACAGCACAAGACTGGGGACAATGTTTGTGATAAACCCATGGACTTTCTGTCCCACCTTTTGCAGGCCTCCTAATTCCTCCTGCATTTCGTATTCCCTGCTATGCAGTGCCAGTGGAAGTCCTAGCCTAATTAGTATATAAGCATAATGAAAGTGATTCATGACTTGGGTTTTTTCACTTTCTCTGAATTCATTTGTGGAAGACAATATAGAAATAGAGTGTTGCTGCCAGGTTAAATTGTCTGCTGTCCTTTCATTCAGATTGCCCCCCGCTGTTGAATTGGTGCACAGGTCAGACTTGAATGTGCATTTCTGTCCCCTTCTGTCACTTTCTGCTGATCCACTTGGTATTTGATACAGAGACTTTTCCCAGTGGCATCCGATGTCTGGCTGGCAAGGTGGCTCTAAAGAGTAGGAAAAGCACATTCCAGTCCCAGTCCTGCACAAAGGCAGGGATGTGGAGTGTGTTAGGAGGCTTCCCATTGCTGGTGCTGGGGGGCACAGTGCTATAGTTATCTTAGAAATGCAGGTGCTCTGGGGGTGAATGGCTTTTAGTAGTGTGATATTTTAAAATAGATACCTTCTTCCTATTACTTTTGGTCAAAAATGAGGAAAAGAAATAGGGAGCAATTTTTCCTTTTGAGCTTACTACAGTCAGTTGGGTCTGTGTTGATTCAAGTGCTCTTCCTCAGTGACCTTCATCTCCCCATGCCTGTGAGATGTGAAGGATGCTGTTGACACAAGCAAAGGCTCAAGCTCCCTCAGCTCATATCCCAGACAGCACTTTAACATGGCATGTTTGATGCTGCATATTTCTGTCTTGCTGACAAAGTGGCAGTGAAAGTTATTGCATTCATCTGGGAAAGGGAATGGAGCAGAATGAAAGCCACGGCAAACAGTGCTACCTTTCCTTTCTTCCCTGTCCTTGGTCACTAAAACCTCTGAATGCAGGAGGCAAAACAGAGGGGTTTGGGCACTTGTAAACAAGGTTTAGAAATGCACCCCATGAAAAATTAAGGCCTAAATTTAAATTGTCAGGTGCATAACAGGAAAACAATCCCAGGTCTTCATTTGCAGGAGCAATGGCCTCTGTATTTGCACTAAGAAATCAGCTTATACACACTAAAATGTGATTGCAGGGTAGTACTAGAGGTAGTACTAACCCTCCCCACTCATATTTGTCTCACTGTACTTTCCTCAAGTGCATTACGCTGCCAGAGAAAACTGGAGGAAGAAGAAACCAGCCTGTCTTGCTTCACACACGTATCAGGGCCTCTGCAGATCTCTGTAACATGTTTGTTGCCAAATCAGCACGAAGTAAAGCAATGAGGTTTGAAAAGGCAGTACTAGGAAAAGTACCGAATAAAGTGCTAATTTTTTTTAATTGCAGAGTTGAGTCTTTTTATTCTTTGGTTAAAACTAGGTCTGCCTCCCAAAATGGCCACTGTTATCCATGCCATGGTGGATTGTGGTTTGGACAAACAGCCCTCTGCCTTGTGCAGAGGTATCCAAAGACAGCTGCTGTGCAGCAGCACATTGTCATTTCTCTGTCACTGCAAGTGAGAGCTCATCTTCATCTCTTCTGCAGCCTTTTCTTCCATCCCCTTCTATTTCTGAGGACCTTGGTGTTGGGATACACAGTTCCCTTTGGCTGTGCTTGTGCTCTTTGAAGAGCTCCCTGCCCATGGGGCTATCACTGCTGCTTGTGCTGGTTTTAGGCTAAATGAGCCAAGGCAGTTGGAACAGTTTAGGAAGGTGGTGGTTACTGTTCCTCAGACCTGAGGGAAATTCGGGAGCTTTTGTGTGAGTTATACAGGTGTAACAGGTCACTGAAGGCAGGCTGGAGACATAGCCAGCAGCTGGAAGGGAAGTGTGTGGAAAGGCTGAGAGAATTGGGACTTTTCAGACAGGACAGAGAGGAAGTTTAGATTAGATTAGGCCCTGGCACAGGTTGCCCAGAGAAGCTGTGGCTGCCCCATCCCTGGAAGTGTCCAAGGCCAGGTTGGATGGGGCTTGGAACAACCTGGGATAGTGGAAGGTGTCCCTGCCCATGGCAAGGAGTTGTAGGTAGATGATCTTTGAAGTCTCTTCCAACCCAAACTATTCTATGATTCTTTGAGGAGACACAGAGTTGGTACAGAGGGAAACATGCCCTGTTCCCTGCTGTACATGAGTAGTGGGACATGTCTCTGCCAGAGTGGGAGAATAATAAAGACGACATATGCTGTGCTCTCAGTTTTCAAAGGCAAGAATGGTTTCTTGGAGCTCATTCCCTCCCCACATCTCATTTCCTTTGGCCTGTAATCCATGTAAGCATTACCTGTTACTGCTCCTCTGTTTTCACTCCACAGATGGTGCAAATGAACTACAAAGTTTCATGGCCTGATGAATATGTCATATTGTTTTCTTTTTATGGGATGAAATAGAGCTGTTAAATAAAAGCCAGCAAAGAGACAGTTTCTCAGTTCTCACTTGCCCTGGAAATCTTTTTAGCAGATCAAGCTGAGCATCACCTGCTCTGGAACAGTGGGGCATAGGGAAAGACTTTTGGAAGGAAACCGAGGTTATTACAACCAGGGATAGGGCAGGGAAGGAGGAGGGGGAAAGACTTTTGGAGGGAAACCGAGGTTATTACAACCAGGGATAGGGCAGGGAAGGAGGAGGATGTCCCCATTGTGGGTAATGAGTGGAAATAAAGTAGGACCGCAGAAGCCAGGATCCTCTGGAATAGCTTGGCTAGCTGGAAAGTTTCAGAGCTCTGGGTGCTGCCATCTACTGTGGAAACCTGCCCCCGGCTGGAGCTGCAGCATTCCTGCCTTCCCAGCCCGGGGACTGAAATCCGAACGTGCATTTCTCTGTGTGCCGTCTGAAGAACAGCTCTGCCAGGTGAAGTACTGAAATAATTTCCCAGGCCAGCTGGTAGGAAATCATGGTTATAAGTCTATCAGGGAATTACAGTTTAATCGCAGCCTGTAGCAGAAAGACTGCTCTAGAGTTTAGTATTTTACATGAAAGGCTGCTATTGAAAAACTGTTACCGTGCACTTCAATAGATCTTTGCTGCCAACTGCAAGCAGTTTCGGCTCTGTTGAGCTGGCAGAGTTCATTGATGACAGACTAAGAACTGACACTAAAACGTGTGACAGTGCATTAAGGAAACACACCGGAGGGGATTTTTAAAACAGTCCAAGAGAGGCAGACAGAGGGATGGGAGAGAAGAGAGCAGGCAGGAGAGCTGGGTCCTGCTCAGAGTCTGGGCTGGCAGGGAAGAGGTGAAGGGACCGCTCTTTTCCGCCTTGGAAAAATGTTTTATAAGCAGTGAGCAAACATTGATGGCATTCTTCTGCCAGCCAGTCAGCAAATAACTCAAGCAAAGGAAGAGGACAGAGCAGCTCATGTGGGTCTCACAAGCCCTGTGAGAACTGGTAGCTGTTTTTGTTTGCCTAACAGCTAAAGTGATTACTTCTGCCACTCACCCTGAGAAAGCTCCCAGGGCTCCTGAGGACCCCTCCCCACTAAATAATGGCAATTACTATGGTCCTGATCAGAAGTGGGGCAAGGGGAGAAGAGGAAACTGTTTGAGATGAATAAGTAATTCCTGGTATATTACCTTTGCTCGGCCTTTAAGTTCTTTATTTCCATGTTCATTGGCAGCTCAAAACCAAAAAGAATTTAAAAAAAAAAAA
>VXAD01008912.1:724169-918957 GCA_013399195.1 Dicrurus megarhynchus
AAAAAAAAAAAAGGAACACCAAAAAGCCCCAACCAGTATTCTTTGTGTTGCTGAAAATTGGTCATGAGCCCTGAGATGCTAAATACAAAATCAGAAAGAAAAGAAAGAAAAACCTACTTAACAGGAAAAAGGTGAAAAGAAAGTCTACATTTTTCCTACCATGTTGTACTTTAGTAAATACAGCATAAATAAGGTCATGGAAGGATCTTCTGCTAATTTTCTCAGTGGCTACAAAACTGTGGGCTGTTTTTAACTACGTCTCTGAAATAAGTCCTTTTCTTTTGATACCTCAGGCTTCAGGGTTTCTGAAGCAGTCTCTTTTAAGTTTTATTCCCTGCTAGCTTTCCCGGTCTCTGCTTATTTGTGAGCAGCCTCTCTGGATTTTGTGAAACAGGATGCCCATGCAAAGAGGTGAGCAGCTGCTCAAAATACAGGCAAGCAGGCAGAGACAGCTGAGGGCCAGAACAAGATTATTTCTTTAAAGAAATTATTTTTCACCTAGTGAGGTGGCCTTATTGTACAAACTCTTACTCTTTCTGGAGTAAGTCTCTCTAGCAACTCTATCATCCATCGTCCATGAAAAGTAACACTCAAAAGTCGGTCTAGGCTGCAAAATTTTGTTTCCTGTCCAGTAGGGGATGGATTTTGTTCCGTGATTTCAATTGTTGTTCTATCCATGCTAGAAATGCAGTTGCATGTCTTCTCTTTGAGTCTCAGGAGTTGGGTCTGATAAGCCTCTTGATCACAGTACCAACACACAGAACTGGGATGAAGATGGAGGGTAAAGCTGAACCTGATAATTATGCAGGATTTTGAAGGTATGCAGGTACATTATGCTTCCTTTCAGCAGCTCTCTATCTTTTTCACTTTACTCACTTTAATCCAAAGGCCATAGAAGTTGAAAAGATTTCACTGCTGACAGGTCGGGTTCTCAAGAAATTTTCTGTATCAGAGTAACCATTTAATATTTGCTTTTTTTTTTTGTGTGTGTGTGTGTGTGTATGTGTGTGTATGAAAATAATTATTCAGTGAGTCGTTTGGATCAGCCACTTGCTCCAGATATCACTGTTAGAATCTGGTAATCAGCAAAGATACATGCAAGAAGTTTTTCCCTTTCTGTGTTCTGTAGAAGATTGTCCTACATCTAATAATACGCCTGCTAGATCTTTCAGTAGTTGAACTGAATGCAATGTAACCAGGATGTGAACAAATAAAATGTCCTGGTACAAGTAGTCATTAGTTGTAAAAATTGATAACAGAAGAAAAATTTATTTCTTTTAGTAGAAGAATCTATTTCTCTGGTTCTGGTTTTGCTTTAACTTGTGAATTGATTTTGCTTTAATTATTATTAGCATGAACGCTGGGTTTTCTTGTTGTCCGCTTCTGTTACTTCTCTTTTGAAATAGTCCTGAGTAAGCAGGAAACTTTGACCATTAACAAGATCCCTAGAGTTTCTTATCTATTTTTCTAATCACATCTATTTCCCAGTATTGGAAGACTTAGTGGTTGGAAGCAAATGAATTTGAGTCAGATGCAGCTCTCAGACAGAAAGTTTCAGGGCTAGATTAGGAACTGGCACAATCCTCTCAGTTTGCGTCTGTATCTCTTGGACCTGGGTGCTGACTGTGGTCATTTGTGTTGCCTCTTCCAGATTCAAAGAGAGACCAGTATTTATCAAAATCTCCACCTGGAGGAATTCTTAGATTTTGCTGTAAGGTTGTAGTTTACATTTAGATTTTTTCCCTCACTTTAACTCCTTTTGGCTAATACTCACCACTTTGAAATGTGAAATATCACAGTTTATATCACTGATCATTAAAATCAAAACAGACAAAAAAAGCTCCAGCCTTTCAGTCATATACATATATATAGAGTGCATTCATCCACATCACCTTAGGCTTCCTAAATTTCCTAGTTTACATACAAACTTGTTATCTCTGAGGTACCACATATGCACAGGCTGGACATAAATGTTCCATTTTGGGAATGTAGACATGCAGTTTCTATGTTGTAGCACTTGTCTCATTCAGTTTGAGATCCAAAAGCCACTGGGTCAAAATGTTCTTAATTAAGGCTGTTCATATCTTTGAAAATCCCATCCATCTTAGATCTGTATTATTATAGATGTGCTCTGGGTTTATTGATTCGGCTTCTGTTGTGAAAGTAGCGGAAGAAACCAGCCCAAACTAGACATGAGACAAGTTCGCATCTTCATCAAAACCTTCCCCACGTTGAAGAGCTGTTTGGGACTAGAATCCTAGTTCATGCTCATTATAGGCACAGTTCTTTTCTACACGTTCAGAGCTGACATTTCCCTGAACTTTTTCAAATTAAGATATGGGGATGTGGTTTGAAGTCATTGTTAGGACAGTTTTAAGGGCTTCCTTCTTCTGCAGACACACGTGATGCAGTGAATTTCAGTGGTTTTAGAGCAGCATAAGACCAGCTCAGCAGAGGGAAAAATTGATTTCCTACCAAATCTTATCTTTACCAGAACCTGACTTTAGCAGCTGACTTGTCTGGTCTGTACCTTGTAGCTTTGTGTTATGATTTGTATTTACAGTGTGATTATGCACAAACTCTTCCAGAGATAATGTTTTTTTCTTTCTCATAATTAAAACAGTAAAATTAATGATGGACTGGGGAGGCTTGCTTTTCAGCAGTAATGAAGTGGACTGCTTTCAGTGGCTAAGAAAACAAAGTTAATACAGTGATTATTTTGGTCTGAACTAAGTCCTGTTGTAAAAGATAAAAGTATTAAAATTGTATTAGACATGTGAAAAATCACAACCCAGAACAGTAAACACATTGCAACTAAGTAGTATAGCTTTGATTCTAATGCTGAGCTAATAACAAGAGAAAATACAATAATTTCTTTCAAAATTTATCTGTGTCTCCCCCGCCCCCTTTTTTTTTTTTTTCACCTAGTAATATTTAAACAAAAGTTACGGTCACTTCTGCTGGCTTTGCTGAACCACATCCCTCTGCCCAAACCAGCAAATTCTGCCCCTCCCTGCCTTTCATTTGCCGTTCTTCAGCTCTCACCATTCCCAGAGGGACTGAGGCACCTCTCAGGGATCAGCTGAGGGCTGCAGGGGAAAGCCCAGCGGTTATGGCAGAACCAGGGCTCTGGGTGCCCAGGGTAGGAGAGGAGAGAAGCTGGGAAAGGGGCAGTGATTGCCCTGCTCGTGTCATCAGGGAATAGCAGCTTGCTGAGAGTCTGCGTTTGTGTTTGAGAAACCCCATAAATGTTGGCAGCTGGGGCTGTTTGTATTTAATGTTTTGTCTCTTCTGTTTCTGAAAAGTATTCATGTCTCACTCTCCCAAGAACAGTGTCACAGTGCCTTGGAAGCACAGGGACATGGAAAGGTGGAGAGTAAGTAACTTCTGAGTTACATGAGCAGCCAGAAATTGAGATCTCTTATGAGAGATGTTTTCATGAGCCTAGCAAAGGGATAATGTGTTACAAATTTTTTCTTAATGATTTGTAGTTAATTTAAGAACATATGGAAAAGTCCTTCTTCCTTGGAGACAGATCCTGACTTCCCTCTGCCTTGGATTCAATGCTGCATCCATCATTCTGAGGCTTTCCTACAAGTCATACTAGAAGTCCTGTTCTAGCTTTGTCCCTCCTGCATGTCATCGTGCAGTCTCATACGGACATCCAGTTGGCTTTACGTCCTTCCCCTTTCGCATGGCTGTGTTTTCACCCCACAGGAGACATCTGGGCTTCCTGGCTGGCCTCCTGGGGGTGAAATCCCCCCCTTCCTCAGCCACTAATCCATTCAGCAAACTGAATTTCTTCTCACTCTCCTGCTGAATGAAAGCTGGTTTTCACTCCCATCTGGTCCCTTGTTGTTTTGCACAGCTCCTGGAATAATATTATTCATTCTCCTTTGCCGCTGTTAATTCTTTCATAAGAAATGTACAAACCAAATTCCTACTTAAAATACACATGCTGGGATGTTTCCAAAACATTTGGTGTTTGCTAGGCCAGCTGCTTATTGTGATGTACCTGTTTGTTCAACACATACCAAGACTCTGCTCTTCGGGTGTTGGAAATGTAAACACAAATATTAACGTTGGTCTGGGATCCTGCTTTCCTTGGCAGATGAAGGCGGCCTGGCACTGTGGGGCCACGAGATATAAATTATCCATTGACGCTGTGAATACTGTAGCAGACATTAGAATAGATTTAAAAGATGAACTAAACTTTTAGAACTTTCAGGAGGAAGTTTGAGAGTCAGATGTTTGGGGAATGTCTTTCTCTAAATCTTCTTGCACCTCCATCCTGTTGCCCCATGGTTGTGTTGTAAACCCCCATTCCTCAGGGGAATTCTGAAGTCTCCAGCTCAATGAGCTCTTCTGATTTCATTTACAGAAAAATCAAAGAATGGGTGAGCATGCACACAGAGTTAAAGTATATCCTGATGTCTTGATGGAAGGCCAAAAGGCAAATAAGAACAGAACTCAGCAAGAATTTCTAACTTTTTTCCTTTTTTTTTTTTTTTTAAGAAAGAGACTTTGGCCTTGAGTTTTCAGTGTTTAACATTGGCAGTATTGTGTCTGTTATGTTGGCTGTAATCCAAGTTCATACCAAGACATGGAATGTTAAGTGTATGTATGTTAAGTGTAAAGGTGAACCTTCTGGGAGTACTGAGGGACTTCTGTGGCAGTCTGCCTTCTGAGAGTTACAGTATTGCTGCTCTTACAGGAAAGATCAGAAAGACATGCCAGGCTTGCTGTCGTGGATGTGCCAGAGTGGTCCAGTTTGTGGTGTGAAGGTGCTCCAGTATAGTTTCTCTCCTGAGCAGTAGCTCACACCTCAGCAGAAGCAGATGGTAGCTATCAGAACTATGTGAGGTTTGCCATCCATAAAATAAGGCCCAAAGTGTATTTATGTAGTGCAGGGTTTTTCCCCCTCAGGACAGGGCTGGATGGTAACTTAAATCTCCTTTAAAAAATGGAAGGGAAGCTATTTTCCTGTAAAAGAAAGATATGTGTAAGGGCTCAAGTTTTCTTAGAACTTTCTGGACTTAGGCTGGTTTTCTATGGAAATTACCCTCATTGCAATCTCTGTGTCTCTCTTCAGTTTCCCTTGCAATAGCTTTTCAAAATGTTGGTTGAATTTATTCAGATTTGACAGGGGAGAAAAGGTCTCAAAGATATTATCTTTGTATGAGTTTCATAAAAATAGGCATCTAGATAGATGAGACTGTGATTAATACTCCCACTAAAGGAAAAAAGGCACTGTAGGCTCAAGACATTATTAAACAGCTGAGAGTCCATGTGAGAGACTGACAGGGAAAACCTGCCTTCAGGCTATGTCAGAGTCTGGCTGCTCCTGTTTCCATTCCTTTTGCCACACAGATTGCCCAGCATCCCAATGCTGAGAGCAGCAAAGTAAAATGAGCCTGTGCCTTTTGTCCTGGATGTATCTGCAGTAGGATTTAGAGCAGGATAGCAGTGCACCTGCAACATCAGCATGACACAGCAGGACCTTCAGAGAGGACTCAGTGTTGGAAAGGGATCTGAGTCTCCCAAAACCAGCTGTTCTCCAGCCCTCCACAGTTCACAGGGGACTCCTGGTTGGTTTTGGTAGAGATCCTTGAAGAGGAGTAAGTTAGTCTATGATAAGCTTTAGGAAACCTTTTTTTGGCTGGGGATGTCATCATTGCTACAAGGTAAGTTCTACAGGTCAGTGACCACTGCAGATGGATGGGGATGCAGGAATGTCCAGGGAACCTGTGACCTGCCGGCGGGACTCTGCGGTGCCCCGAACAGGACTGACCAGCTGGGTTCAGATCCAGTGTCCTGGCTTACTGCTGTGGTATTTCCAGGCTAAGGAGACCTGGGCTGCCTCCAGAGCTACATAGGAGGCTAAAACATCTGTGCTGCATCCAGCCTTGGCCTTTGCTTTGTAGCCAGCTTAGGCTTTCCTGAGATGAGTGACCCACCCTGCACTNTTTTAAGAAAGAGACTTTGGCCTTGAGTTTTCAGTGTTTAACATTGGCAGTATTGTGTCTGTTATGTTGGCTGTAATCCAAGTTCATACCAAGACATGGAATGTTAAGTGTATGTATGTTAAGTGTAAAGGTGAACCTTCTGGGAGTACTGAGGGACTTCTGTGGCAGTCTGCCTTCTGAGAGTTACAGTATTGCTGCTCTTACAGGAAAGATCAGAAAGACATGCCAGGCTTGCTGTCGTGGATGTGCCAGAGTGGTCCAGTTTGTGGTGTGAAGGTGCTCCAGTATAGTTTCTCTCCTGAGCAGTAGCTCACACCTCAGCAGAAGCAGATGGTAGCTATCAGAACTATGTGAGGTTTGCCATCCATAAAATAAGGCCCAAAGTGTATTTATGTAGTGCAGGGTTTTTCCCCCTCAGGACAGGGCTGGATGGTAACTTAAATCTCCTTTAAAAAATGGAAGGGAAGCTATTTTCCTGTAAAAGAAAGATATGTGTAAGGGCTCAAGTTTTCTTAGAACTTTCTGGACTTAGGCTGGTTTTCTATGGAAATTACCCTCATTGCAATCTCTGTGTCTCTCTTCAGTTTCCCTTGCAATAGCTTTTCAAAATGTTGGTTGAATTTATTCAGATTTGACAGGGGAGAAAAGGTCTCAAAGATATTATCTTTGTATGAGTTTCATAAAAATAGGCATCTAGATAGATGAGACTGTGATTAATACTCCCACTAAAGGAAAAAAGGCACTGTAGGCTCAAGACATTATTAAACAGCTGAGAGTCCATGTGAGAGACTGACAGGGAAAACCTGCCTTCAGGCTATGTCAGAGTCTGGCTGCTCCTGTTTCCATTCCTTTTGCCACACAGATTGCCCAGCATCCCAATGCTGAGAGCAGCAAAGTAAAATGAGCCTGTGCCTTTTGTCCTGGATGTATCTGCAGTAGGATTTAGAGCAGGATAGCAGTGCACCTGCAACATCAGCATGACACAGCAGGACCTTCAGAGAGGACTCAGTGTTGGAAAGGGATCTGAGTCTCCCAAAACCAGCTGTTCTCCAGCCCTCCACAGTTCACAGGGGACTCCTGGTTGGTTTTGGTAGAGATCCTTGAAGAGGAGTAAGTTAGTCTATGATAAGCTTTAGGAAACCTTTTTTTGGCTGGGGATGTCATCATTGCTACAAGGTAAGTTCTACAGGTCAGTGACCACTGCAGATGGATGGGGATGCAGGAATGTCCAGGGAACCTGTGACCTGCCGGCGGGACTCTGCGGTGCCCCGAACAGGACTGACCAGCTGGGTTCAGATCCAGTGTCCTGGCTTACTGCTGTGGTATTTCCAGGCTAAGGAGACCTGGGCTGCCTCCAGAGCTACATAGGAGGCTAAAACATCTGTGCTGCATCCAGCCTTGGCCTTTGCTTTGTAGCCAGCTTAGGCTTTCCTGAGATGAGTGACCCACCCTGCACTTCCAGCCTCAGAGTTAGTGAGGGAAAACTTCTCTGGTTTTGCTTTAAATGAAATCAGAAGAGCTCATTGAGCTGGAGACTTCAGAATTCCCCTGAGGAATGGGGGTTTACAACACAACCATGGGGCAACAGGATGGAGGTGCAAGAAGATTTAGAGAAAGACATTCCCCAAACATCTGACTCTCAAACTTCCTCCTGAAAGTTCTAAAAGTTTAGTTCATCTTTTAAATCTATTCTAATGTCTGCTACAGTATTCACAGCGTCAATGGATAATTTATATCTCGTGGCCCCACAGTGCCAGGCCGCCTTCATCTGCCAAGGAAAGCAGGATCCCAGACCAACGTTAATGTTTGTGTTTACACTTCCAACACCTGAACAACAGAGTCTATGTGTTGAACAAACAGGTACATCACAATAAGCAGCTGGCCTAGCAAACACCAAATGTTTCCCATTCCTGAGCTTCTTCTGTCCATAGGGGACCATGGCTATCATGAGTTTGAGGCCAGGTGATCTTCAGCCCGTTGTGGGCAAAGACGAGTGAGGCAATGTCACAGAAATTCCCACATGAAGGACAAATCTCTCGGTAGTTTTCCTGAGGACAGGGTCTCTCTGACCCCTTTACCAGCACTGCAGTAGCTGCCCTTTAGTGTCATTCAGCAATTCAAGCAAAGATGATCCAGCATCTTGTGGGTAGTGGAGTGCTGGTCTGCGGCTCCCCAGAGTAGGTGCAGGAAGCCCTAATTTTTGTCAGGATAAGTGTATGTAAATAGGGCTGCATTCTTTCTTCCAGTAGAACTTCATGAATTTGTGATCAATGGGGCCCCCTGGAGCTCTTAGGAAAAGCAGTTCTGTGAGCAGTAGAGCTGCTGAGAGCTGGTTGCCTATGATTTATGTCTCGTGATTAGGTTATCTGGAATTTAATATGTTCCTAGTGCTAGTTAAAGTATCCTCAATAATGTCTCTCTCTTACGTGAAGTCTCTTGTGCCCAAGAAAGACTGTGATCACAATAGCAGGAAAATATTACAGCCTTACTCCTATCCTTGCCTACCTGCTTTCAGGAAACTTATAAGAACACAAAACTTTTGAGGCAAGTGTAGTGCCAAATCAGATTGAAAACACTCATAAACTCTCAGAGACAGAAAAATAAATATGTCTGTCACAACTGCATCTGCCTGATTTCTTAGGGAGCCAAGCGTGGCCATGGAGTGGCAAAAAAAAAGTAAATGTCAATTCCAATGAAAACAATAATGATCATGTGTGAGCAGATGAAGTACAGCTTCTGAGAAGCTCTCACTACCATTCATTCTGTCTGTGCTTGGCTAGGAATTATCAATTAATATTTCTGGAATCAGTGTTTGGAAGTGCAGTGTGTCCTTATGTGCCAGAAGTAATTTTATTGTGGTGAGATTTGGAGAGGTTGTGCAAGTTTTCTGGAGAGGAAGAGCCAGAATTACATATGGGTGTGTTACGATCCAGTCATAATAAGTTCATAGGAGTCCCTGTGTGATCTCAGGCAGGCTCATCCACCTCAGTGCCTCTAGAAAAGCTCTTTCCATCACAGTTCATAACGCCTGGTGACTGATGGGCAGCTTTTATTGACCTGATTGTTCTGTCCTCAGAGACAACTTGATTCTCCCTATCTTGCTCCTAAAGAACCCTTACTGTAAATACCTTCTTAAAGGTATTTCTGTTGGGGGGTCATGTTGTGCCTCTGCCTATGTTTTAATAAATGTGGTTCAGTCAAGGTAGAGAAATATTTTGAGCCTGGTGCATGTTAGTTTTAATTGAAGAGGAGAAAAAATGCAGCATGATTGGGTCCTTGGGGAAATGGTGAATTTCTACAGCTGATCCTTTGAAAGATCTCAGCAGTTTTAAAGAGAGAGGGAAGAACTGTGAATGAAGCAGCCAAGAGATGGAGGAACAGCTGAAGAATGCCAGCCAAGAGAGTGTGGGAACAGTGCTCAGAGATCTCTCATGTTTGGATCTGATCCAAATGAACCAAAAGCAGTGTGAGACTTTTCTACTCACTGCAATGATTTTACTATTAGCAGACCCTTTTAGGAATCTTCTCATTTCAATACTAAGAAGAAGATGGTTCCTGTGTCTATGTGGCTATTTGTCAAAAACAGTTATGGCACGTTGGCAGTGCTGGAGCAATAGTCTGGAGCATGGAAATGCTGCTGTAGAATCGCAGGAAGAACAGGGACAGCTTCTTAGCCAGGGTGGTGGTGGCTGATCCCCAGAAGGTCTTGCTCACAGGTTAGAGGAAGAGGCTGAATCCTCTTAAAAGGCCTTTGGCTACTCCAGGCCATGTCCTATGCTAATTCCATAGCCAGGGCTAGCAGTTTGACATTGTAAATCATAGATTAGAGTGAGAGGCAAAAGGTGATGGGGTCACAGCTGGGGAGAAAGCTCAAGTATGAGTCTTCTCAAAGAAGATTTGGGATTTTAGAGGAGCCCAGGGCTGCTGGGTTTCCTCTGCTTCCCCAGTGAATTACTTTGCCAATGGTTAAAAACCATTTCAACCTGATTTGTATGTTCATGTGGGCGCTGTGCAGTGGTAGCAGCACTGACCCAAGGCTTGAACCTGTCTCAGTTGTAATTAATGGAAAAACTCCCTTTAAAGTCAGAAAATCAGGAATTGAGTCTTAAGACACTTGAAATGTTACTATCAGTGGAAATACACCTGCACTGATTGCTCTGTGTTCCACTCAGGTCACATGTTTCAGCTCAGCAGCTCTCAAAATTTCCAATGTATTCACCACCCACATGCTCAGATCTCGAGATGTCAAAGTCATGAGTATTTTTCTTTCTTTTCAAATAAGTCATGGCATCCCTGGCTCTGGAGACAGCCTAACAAAAAAGTAGCTGTAACTGAAGTATTTGCTGTAGCTGGGAACTGTACAAAGATCAATTACAACAGTCAGTTCATGCTCGCTGGGAAGTTTCTCAAATTTGGGGACTAAAACCTGCAGTGCTGGGATTCACCTCAAAATAAATGGATTTCAAAAGCTTGAGCCTAACCTCATTCAGATCTTTCTGGGATCAAGAAAGAAAAAAAAAATCAGTTTTGTTTAGAGGCCACAATAAAAGTTTCTTTTTAGATATTTACTACTTTAGAAGTAGTTTCTCCCCTGTATAGGATTGTGGTCCCTTGGTAGATCTGCAGAACCACTTTACAGGAAGAGTGAACCAATCTATGGCACAAAATGTCACTGCAGTCAGTGCTCCATCATTATCCGAGTGCACACACCTCACTCCTGAAGGGTAGAATTATACTTTATTTTCTGTGAATATCCTGTAACAAAGTAATGCGAGAGCTTGTTTGACTTGCCTTGGATGTGTTGTCACCACATCTCCATGGAGTCGGTGTGTGGGTAGGGCTGAGCTGAGGGACAGAGGAGCAGGGGAGGGGACAGACCATGCACCCCAGTGCTCAGCTCTCCTTTACTTTGCCACTGCAGAGTCTCTGGCTGTGGTTTGCCTTCCCAGCACCGTGAGGTGGCCAGGCAAAGGTGGCAGGCTGTGTTTAATGATCCCCACACAGGCACGGAAGGAGGTTCAGTCTGAAGGCAGGGAGCTCCTGGGGCACAGTGGCAGCTTGACTCACACTCTATGGGCTCTCACTGTCAACACAGAAATGCTCTGAACCATTAATAATAATGTGGTGTTTTAGCTGGGGGGAAATAAGTGTCTCTTGAAACCACATTTCTGCCTTCCACTCACCCCATTCCAGCACTCATCTGTATTTATTGAGTAAGGTTAATGGATTATTTAGCAGGTTTCTCCAGCCATTATCAGAGAGCACACTCTGTTTATGTGGCTGGCCTCTCCTTTTCTGCCAGTGTCATAAGCTACTCAATTAGAAAAGGGAAATAAAATGTATGTAATAGGTAACTATGGTTACCTGTGATGCGGGTTTTTAAGAAGTGCTCAGAAAGCTTGTGGCAACAGAGTTTGGAAGTTCAAAGCTGTAATTTATTCAAGAACTCTCTTGAATCAGAGTATCAAAAGCATTTAGAATAGATTCAGAACATTTTCTTTTGTGGAACAGTGTTGCAGTCCTAAGCAGAAGCTGTTGTACAGACCAACTACTCTGCTCACGTGAGAAGAAAATAGGGGAGGGAGAGGGTAAATATGCCCTTGTTCCACTTTTCTCTTGCAGAGCCCAGTAGCCCTGGCACTGGAATAGCTTGTGAAAGTGGTGGTTTCTGGAAGTAGTGCTTCCATTGTCCTGTTGTTTCCCTATTGACCCTGAAACAGTGATTTTAAAAGTGGTGAAAATACAGAGCCCCGAAGCTGCGTGAGCTTCAGTGGCATCTTTCAAATAAAGGTGCCTACCTCAGAAATTCAGCCCCAATCACGCTGTTTGCTCAGAAAAGAAAATAATACCCTCCATGCTTAATTTAATGAGGACACAGGATAGTGCTAGCAGTTTTTAATTGGACTGAAAGTGCCCTATGAAACACGTCTTGAGGTCAAAAATTTCATCTCACAAGTGTTTCAGGGGGATCAGTGGAATTCTGTACATATTTGCCTTTTGCAAAGCAGGGAGCTGTTGTGGGCTCTCCCTGTGGGATTTTTGTCTGAACACACAAGATAGTGCCACCACAATGTTCCCTGTCTGCTCCGTGGGCACTGCCCAAGAGAAGGGGAGACTAATTTCAGCTGTCCAAAAACACTGTCTCAACCAAACCAGCCAAGTACACACGGTGCAGGAAAGACCTGTTTTGTCACATATTTTATTATCATAACATGCAACTACATAAGATGAGTACTGGAAAACCTTGCATCCAGTGCATGACATGCCAGTTTATCAGCACACTTCCAGAGGAAAATTATCTGCTACAGGGTCAGGAGTCATTTCCCAAGAAAGCTGTCTAAAAAAAAAGTTTGTAATTAAGAGAAGACATTGCACTCAACTCTCTGTTAGATGTTTGCTGGATCCCACCTTTACACCGGTGGTTTTGCTTTGCCCTAACTTCATTTTCTAGTAGGCCAGCAGAGAAATGCTGAAGGTTCTAAATGCTTCCCCCAGTTCCTCCTGTTTAGCCAACTTGAAACACATAGCATGTAATTTGTTAAGGGTGCACAAAGTTGAGGATATTGCAGTTCAGTCAGGTGCAGGGCATGGCCATGAAAGGTCAGGGTGTGGTATGGTTTGGAGTGCTGGAGAGCTTCCAATGTGTTTGCACTGGGGCTGTGCTTGTTCTGAACCTGAGGGAAGGCTGTGCTTGTATCTGTTAATCTGGAGGTTCCTTATTAATAGGCTGCACACTTCATTGATTTTTAATTAATTTCTGAAGAGACACAGAGGATAAGTGCTGCAGCCCACAGACATCTCTGTACTTATTGCAGTCCACATCTCTATTGATTGCCTGCCTAAGGAGCAGAAGTAATCCATTTTAAATACACTTTCTTGGAGAGACTGAATGCACTGCATAATACACTCTCCCGACTGTAATTGCATTGGCAAGAGGTCAGTGGCTAGGTGGGGGAGACGTAGCCCATTGTTCAAGTTTGCTGCTGTGGGCTTCCTTCCAGGAAGGTGGGCAGTTTGGAATTACAGGATCAGGAAAGCACTGGTCACAACTCCCCCATTACAGTTGCACTGGGAACTCTTTTATAGGCTGCTTTTAGCCTGCCTGCCTTTTCAGAGGAAGGAGCTGGAGCTGGTCTAGCTGAAGCAATTAATGTAAGGGAGAAGAATAGCATTCAAAAAGCCTGTTTGAATTGATACTTCTCTTTGATTGCCACTTTGAAAAGCATCAAACACTTTCCAGGAGTATGTGATCCACTGGGAGCTGAAACCTGAAGTCTCTTAGCACTCCCCAAATCAGCGGACAGGTATGTTCCTCTGCTGGCATGTGTAACACAGATTACTATGATTTCTTTTGGAACAGCAATTTGAAACATCCTTTGTCATAAGGACTGTGATCCTGCCAGTGTCTAAACTGTGGTTACTTTGCAGTGAGTGTTATCGCCCGGCAAGGAGAGTTTTGCAGTAGTAAGTTTGTTATTTAGGCAGTTAGTTCTTGTTTAAAGCCCTTTTTCACAAAAAAAGGTGTTGTTGGTGCAGTTGCAGCCAGAACTGCACGAAGTGCACTGGTGATACACTTACTGTAAGCACAGCTCCAAGCTGCAATTTCTCTCTCCTCTTTGGGCTGCAGTCCCCTGAGCTGTGGTTTTCTTCAGAGCTAATGGGAGAACATCCCTGCCCTTTTGAGCTCTTTGGGAATAAGGGAGAGTAATGTAGTCTGTCCACACAGCCCAGGAGGCTGGGACACCTGGTCCAGGTGAAGGGGTGATGCAGCCTATATGACCCAGTTTGCCCACTGAATGGAGAAGGAGCTGACATAGGAAAGCACCTCACGCCCAGCTGTCTTAAGAAAGCACTTAAGTTAATTGCAAAATAGAGATTAGATACAACTCCACAGCTCCCTCCCTCAGGAATCTCATGCTTGGGAATGAACTTTGCAGCAGCTGCACAGATGTGGCTGTAGGTGGGACCAGAACTCAGAGCCACATCCAGTATGGCCAGTATTTAAATAAATACCTGGTCTGCATCTCATTGCTTATGCTGCTTAATATATTTATGTAACCTCTTTCATCAGAAGAACATGAAATGCTTCACAGACTCTTTATATTCAGCACCACCTAATCCAGGAAGCTGCACAATTTGAGGGAGCCTGGGAGACAGCTCATCTTTCCACAGGAGTTCAGACAAAGGTTTGATGATGCAGTGGAACTAAGGCCCCTTCTGGTGTTTCCCGAGGAGCTTCAGCACCTACCCAGGATAGAGAGCTTCATTTTAAGGGTCCCACAAGCCAGAACTGAGAACCAGTCAATTCAGCAGTGACCCAGTTATCTGTGCCGTGAAGGGGTGAGATGACTTTCCTGAGATGTTAATTTAGGATTGGAGTGGGTCTGGGCCCATCAAAATGTCTGCTCAGTCCAGTCAATTAAGTATTGAAATGTCATAATCTTATGAAATTGCTTCTCCTCTCATTTCTTTCCAGTCTTTCTCCCTTTATGAATCACCTGTCATTTTGGAATAGACTGCATTTTTCCTGTAATTCTCATCTAATCAGCCTCATAGCCTCTTTCCCTTCACTTTTGCTTCTTGAGTTTGTTTCGATCTGTTGTGCTTTAGCATCATCTTTATTTTGTGTCCTGGGATAGAGTTTAGCAGTGTAGTTAATCAGGCTTTTGGGCTCCTATTTCTGGAACAAATAAACTGCAGCTGCCACATGGTGCAAAGCAAATATCTGGTGCTGACTTTTTTTTATTCAGACTTGTTCTTTTGATGTGCAACTGGCACTTTAATATTGCCACAGGTATTGTGTGTCCTCCTGTGGCTGGTATGAAGCCAACTCATCCCAATTTTGTGCTTCAGCTGAGCTAGCCCACATGTGAGCAGACAGAATTTGCACTTCTGGGTGAGCCACAAGTGGAGAGATGTAAGACTGACCTATGTTCAAAACATCACCGCTCTTTTCACAGCAGAACTAGCTCAAGTTACCTGTGCAGAAGTTGGATTTTCACTGGTTGTCTTTCCATAGGGATAATAATCCAGCTGCAGTGGGATCCCATCTCTTGAGTCAAGTACAGATAGTCTTGGTCTTGCTTCTGTGTACTCTGAACTGTTTAGTCTGAAAACTTGTAGCAAAGTCACAGCAGGACTGTGAAAGCGCCGTTACCAGCAGTGTCCCCTCTGCTCCTGTCACACCTGCTCAGATGGCAGGTCTGGCGAAGTTTCCATCATCTGGTCCTGCTCAGGTGGACAGGACCAAAGCAACTGTAGGAAAATCCAGATAGTCACATCAACTTTGTGTCCTAAGTGCATCTGGAGATGGCCAGCTTGAGATAAAAGCACTTTTACCCTGAGGTACAGTTTTCTACACATTAATAGCACATTGCTTCAAACTTAAACTGAAGAGAAGTGAAACCTTGAGAGAGCTTGTCAAGTGAGCAGGAGATGGGAAGAAATACATTACTATCACATAAGCTTTCTTTGTCTGCCCTTTACCAAAGAGAGAGAGATTAACTTACCCCCTAAAATTGAACTGAACTCCTAAATACTTGGGCTCGTAGCACAGCACAGGATGCAGGAGTGGTTCTCCCTTGCCAGCTTCACCAGGGCTGGCAGAACTCCAGACATTTTCAGAAATGGCAGGTGACCTGGTGGAGGTGTGCTCAGCACAAGGTGTGAGTCCCTAGCTCGGGCTGGTAGCATCCCTCTTCCCTCCCCTTGGCTGTGAGGGTGACCTCCAGTGCCAGCTCCCAAGCCGACCTGCACAGGACATCACACCTCTGCAGCTGAGTCACTGGATTTCACAGCAGTGTCAGTCTTTCTCTCCCACAGCTCTCTCTGGAGGAACAGCTACCTGGATGAGTCTGGTTGCTCCTGACAACAAAGGGCACAGTGTTTTCCTTGAAAATGTATTTAGCCCCAGGCAAAATTACACCTTTTCCATGGTGTATGCAGGGGAAAAGATGATCATTTGAGGCTTTCTGCAGTGATTCACATTATTAAGCAAGCCTCAAGTTATTAGGATGGTAAGACAGCAAAGCTGCAGATTAATGTCCATGAGACTTGAGTTGGACTTGAAATTTTCTTCCTTCATATACCTGAAGAGTGAATTTGATGAATCTGCCATGTGTGCTGCCTTTGGTGGGTGGAAGTTGTTATCAAAGAAAGACAGGCTGCTCTTAATTTCTGGGTGAGATAAGATCTACATGCCCTCAATTTAGGGAAACAATTATATTTAATGTAGAAAACAACCAAAAGTCACACTAAAAAAAAGTATTTATAGGGGGTTTGCTGTGGGCTGGTATTGCTGAAGATCTTGGGGCAGGTGGAGGTCTTTATATTTGCTTTTTAAATTGGATTTGTTCTTGCAAAATGATGTCTTGCATCTTGCAAGATAGAAGACGTATGTTAAACTTTAGTTAGTGATTCAACACACTTCAGTTCATCTTTAGCAATTATCCCAAAAGGTCTTTGCATTTAATGACTTACATACCTGTTTGAATTCTATCCTGAGTAATGAATACCTTTTTTCTGGAGATGAAATCCAGAGGATTTCCGAGGGAAAGAGCTTTCAGGCAAGACTCACGCAGTTCAGAGCTGGGCATTCCCTGCACAGCAGCTGCCACTTTTGAAACAAAACCAGACGCATCCTCAGGAGGGAGGTGGGACTCCGAAAAGTCCAAGGAAACCAAATTACAGCACCTGAAATAGTCTGTGCTCATACCTCTTACACTCTGACCTGTACAAATGGAGGCTGTGCTCAAAAGAAACTGGGAGGCAAATTACAGCAGCAGCAGAAAGTAACACTGCTTATAATAAAGTAAGGAAACAGCAAATTATGACCACAACTTCAAGGCAGATCTCAGGGGACAAACCTGTGATTTGCCAGAAAAACTTCATTTTCCTTTTTTTAAAAAATCCTTTTATTCTCCTATTTCCTCCACCAGCCTAGCTTTGGTGATACTTCCACAGCACTGGAAATCCTAATACTTTATGAACCTGATTTGATGTTTTCTACACTGAAGTTCAGCACTTGGAAATATTGGAAAGCTGTGCAAGATCATTGTCTTCTCTTGTCCCATGGATTTTTTGATATAAAGTCTCCTTTCCACTGTCCCACTTCAGTTTATTGCCAGCACATTATCTCATTTTCAGGTCTGATATTTTTCTTGTGAAAAGAGCAAACCTGACTGTGCCTGAAGTGACCATTCCAAAGCTGTCATAGTGCCAGAGAATTTATAAACACTCCTTAAAAAAATTGCAGAAGATCTTCTTTTTTTCATAGCTCTTAACGAATAACTTTTAGTCTATCCAACTCATAAAATGTCCTCCTGGTATTCTCTCATGGGCTTTTTGGGTGGGGATGCCACCAGCTGTGTATTTTTTATCATACTTCTGTATCATGTTAAAAGATTAAGGATTCATATAGAGCCTTTTTTTCCTGCCAAGTTCAAAAATGTCTTCAGATGGTGGTTCTCTGCATAATGTATGTTTAGACAGTATTGCTGCAGTGAATACTATAGGATTGCCTTTTTTAGGTTCTTTTCCTTCCACTTGGATAGTCTCATTTATTGAAAATATCTACATATATACCTTTTCATTTATACTTCTGCCACCCACATTTAAAGCTTGTTGATAGGGTATCAGGGAAAGCGAACATGTTTACACTGGGTATTCCCAAGAGGATTAACATTTCTGCAGACCATGGGCTCTGCAGAGGATTTTGTAGCTGCCAACCAACCCTACAGGGGCTGGTTTTAGCTTTTAGATAACATAGGTGGGAGAAAGCCCTGAGAAGGTTGTTTGACAGAGGTGAAGGAAACTGAAGTAAAATGATACACAGGCAGTTATTTCTGCCCTCTTTCTGGGTAGAAAAGAAGACCAGCTGTGGTATTGCTGGGGAGCAATACCAGGTGTTGGTGATAACACATTTTCTAGTTCTTGAGAGAGTGTGAGGTTAGGATGAATAAAATAGAATCTTACTAAAATTATACTAAATAATAGCACAAAATTGGAGTAAATGGAAGTGAATGAATAGAATAAGCAGTGAAACATCCTAAAGTGTTAGCCTACAAGTTTAAAAACTGCTTGAAATTAGAGACAGTAAAATAAGACCAAAGATGCATGGTTAAGAATTTGGTTGTGCAACTCTTTCAATGAAGGATGTTTTTGCACACCTTACCATCCATTCCTGCCATCATTAACTAGAATCAGGAGGCTAAAGCCTTGCTACAGGTCATCTGCTTTGATTTTGGCAAGACAAATTCTGTATTTTCATTTTGGCCAAAAGAAATCTGCAATATTTTCATATTGTTTCAGTGCTGACAGGTATAAGTTAATCTATTAAAAATTATAATTTTATTTGGGCCTGATATATTCTGATGCCAGCAAAATTCTCTCATCGACTGGTATCACGGTGTGATTCTTCTGTGACTCACAATTGTTTAGCCCATGAGATTTATTTGTCTTTTTTTCAAGGGGTTTTAATTTGATGTCAAAAAACACCCAATGTCAAAAAACCATAATTCTTTTAAAGACTTACGATTCTGATGGTCAAAAGCCAAAAGTATTGATTTGCAATTGGCAGGAGGGTGTTTCTTTCAACTAGCAGTGCTTCTAAAGAATAACTTCAGTTACTTTATGCCAAGGAGTCCCTTTGTCCTCTTTCAAACCCCCTTCATGTTGACTGCAGGAAATAATGTTTATGCCAAACATTCTCCCACATATTTTCAAAGCTTTTACTTGTGTTTGCACTGAAATTTTTCACCTAAAACCAGTTGAGGGCTCCATTTGATGCTTTTTGTATAGACATCCACTTTCATAGAATCCTAGAGGTGGAAGGGACCTTAAAGCCCATCCAGTCCCACCCCCTGCCATGGGCAGGGACACCTTCCACTATCCCAGGGTGCTCCAAGCCTGGCCTTGGACACTTCCAGGGATGGGACAGCCACAGCTTCTCTGGGCAACCTGTGCAGGGCTGGGTCCAGTGACCATGAGTAGCAGCTTGTATGGGGACAGGTACCTGTGAGCTCCTTAGGCTGTGAAGGGATAATAAAATCTGATCCATGGCACTGAGTAATCTGGTTATTTTAATCACTACATGTGACTTTCTGAATTATCATCTGTATTGTGGGATAATATGATCTCTTTGGTATTCAGCAATGACTTTTTAGAAATTATCATATATATTATACAGAGCTAATATATTAAGAGATACCTTAAAGGCAATTATCAAGTGTGTGATTTCATCTGTAGGTTCTAATCATGGTGGTTAATGTCATAAATGCCTTTTAATGAAATTATAGGCTTGTAACCCTGCCCAGTTATCTTTTGTGTGTCATATAATTAATAAGACCAAGCTTTGGTGTTGATCTCAGTGTCACAAAGCGTTGTGCAAATTTCCATACTGATGGTAGATGGTTAGTCTCCCATCAGAATAAGAATAAGGTTAAGGCCAGGCAGCTTGAGTATATGTTACCTTATCTTTAAAGGCAGCTGGATGGACTTGTTAACAAAAGTACTTCTAACAGAATATATATGCTCGTAAAAAAAAGGGCCATTGATCTAATGTCTTATTATAATACTACAGGCAATATTTTAAGGGAGTGAAATGGTAAGGGAGTTGCAGCACTTGGAATAAAGAATTGTTTTCCTTCTAATCCACTGAGGGTAGTGAAAATTTGTGACCGACTTAAAAACCATTTGAAGACGGACAAGAATCTTCATCTTGAATTGAAGACACTTGTCTGGAATGTAACAGAGCTGGGATTGTTTCCCAGTGTGGTCTAATTTCTGGGGGGCTTTGGCTAAATTGATTATTTTTTATGGTCATCAGATTTCCTGTCTGAAGAATCAAGGGATGTAATATTTGTTCTCTTTGTCTCACATTTCCAGGTTTTAAGCTTGCTGAAGCAAAAGAGTTATCTATGTTGGGTTATTTTGTTGGGTTTTTTCCTTTTTGTAATTGAATCTTATAGAATCATTCATACTGGAGTAACTCAAGGTCATCTAATCCTGCCTCTTGCTCAGAGCAAGAGCAATGTTGAACTTCTGCCCTCTAGGACATTTTCTCATTATAAATACTCATAACTGAACCAGACATTTTATATGCCACCAGTGAAAGCTAGTTCTCAAAAAACATGTAAGACTTATTAGGACTATTGTACTGTTGTTATTCCTTCAGGGAATGATGTACCTGGAAGAGAGGAGACTTGTCCACCGGGACTTGGCAGCCCGTAACGTCCTGGTGAAATCGCCAAACCATGTGAAAATCACTGACTTTGGCTTGGCCAGACTTTTGGAAGGGGATGAAAAGGAGTATAATGCTGATGGGGGGAAGGTGAGTACTGAACATGTCTGGAAGTAAACTACCACGCTGTGACAAGCCTCCTGAAGTTACTCCTTAGGTCAGTGTGTCCCTGTGGGACTGTTACCTGTGTAAGATAGTCTGTCAGTAACAGAGCAAAGCCCTTGCAGAAGAACTGTGTTGTGAAAGCACACATAAAAGCTGCTCATTTTTTGCACAGTGAGCTTATCTAGGCACTGAAATATAATTGCATGAGCAGTTTTCACACTCAGAATTAGGTTTTGTTCACATGCTCCAGTTTGTGTCTTGTTTTGAATACTTCGGTTCGATGAGTGATGGATATTCTGGGGCATTCCTGCCCAGCCTCTTTCTCTGGCCAATATACACCTCAATAACGTGCAGTCCCATTTTCCCAGACAAGTAATTTTTGTGAAAACAAAAGGGAATGCCACAGAACATGAGAATTTAGCTCTTCTATCACACTGAAAGAGCCTGTGTATGTTATGTCTTGCATCCACCTCTCCAATACCATGCTGAATGCCAGGCCACTAAAAGCCACCTTGAGGATAATTTTGAAACCAGATATTTTCCCCTACTATTTTCCAGCAAACAACACCATGGCCATGTAGTGCCTTGCCTCATTTCTGCTAATTTCCGATTAATGGATGATAAAATTCAGAAGGCAGTAAGTACGTGGTGCTTCTGGCTGCTCCCTAAATATCTTGAAATTCCCCATTTCAATCTGTCACTGAATCCCAAAGGATTCTGCTTCACCTGTCATTCCTTTTTATGGATGCTCTGTTTGCTTTCTGTCTCCCTGCTATCTGTGGGTTTTTGTGCTCACTGCTGCCCTTGTCTGGGACAAACAGCTGTTGCCAGTGTTTGCTGTTCTCTGGGATGAGCTGCTGCCTTGTTTGTGTGGCTGCTGCCCTTGGATCAGCTGGGCAGGTCAGTCAAGGAAGTGAAGAGCTTGAGAGGAGCCACCAGTGGTTCCTCATTTCCCCATGGAAAGAGACCTTCTGTCAGGGGAGGTGGGGTTTTGGCAGCTTTCCCTGATTCCTTCATTTCTGTAATTCTCTTCTCGGTAACGCCTTAGCCTCTTCCCTCCATCAGACAGTGAATGACAGAAAATGAGTTGATCCTTGCAAACCAGCTGTTCCCTGGCAGCTGTGTCTTGGACTTGTTATCCTGCTGAGAGCTCTGGAGCAGGATTTACATCAGATGTATCAATTCCCAGGTCCAGAGAAGCATCCTGTGAACTCCAAAGGACATCGGCAGCATCAAGTTGTGTTGAGAGCATGCTAAGGGAGGTTCAGACTGGACAATCAAGTGGTTGTCAACAGAGGTGGTGCAGTTTCCATCCTTGAAGGTTTTCAAGTCCAGATGGGACAAATCTCTGAGTAACTTGGCCTGATCTCCTAGGTAGCTGAACCTGCTGTGAACCTGAGGTGGGATTAGAGGCCTCCTGAATCACTTCCAACCTGAGTTATCCCATCATGAACAAGACAGCTTTTCTCCTTCAGCAAGTGTTCAAGTGTGGAACGACAATGGGAATGAAAGCAATGCACTTCTGCAGAGTTCAGTGGGGGAGGATGAACTGTCTTTGCAAAAGTTAAGGCAGCCTTTATTACAAGGTGCTATTTTTGCCGTAACTCTGTAGGTTATGTTCATTAGTGAACTTCATGGAAGGTATTTTCATAAGGGTTTGAATGAAGACACATCCTCTGCTTTTACACCCATTGTCTGTTCAGATTTTGCCTGCAGTTATGCATCCCTTTGGTTTATTCCAGTACCTCTTCCATAGCTCCAAATTAGAGGCAACCCATACAAGTCCCTGCCAGGTAGAAGTCTCCCAAGTGTTTGTCCATCAGAAATTCACAGACTGCAGGGCTGTGCCTGATGGGTGCAGCTCAGGAATGGGAAACACCATGAATCCCATTTTAACACAAAGTCAAGAGGGTGGGCCCCAATGCAGGAACGAGGTTTGGTTTGCCTCCACACCCTTCTCTGTCAGAAGAGGTGAGCTCACCCCGAGGGTGATTCACTGACACGGGAACATGGGGCTGCTGTCTCAGTTTGGGGAGCAACTTTTCTCACTGCACTGCTGACACAGAGAAGTGGGATGGCTAAGTTCCTGACAAATATTAGGAGTTAACAATAAAGGACTGCAAATTCTCCTCATTGCCTGATGACGATGATGATGATGGGGACAGTGAAGTGTTATGGTCACTGCATTGTAACCTGGCCTCATTAGACAACAGTTGAGATAGCAGTATTGCTATCTCAGATTGCACAGATTGCAAACTGTTAAGGAAAAAGAGCTTCTGCATTCCACCTTCTCTGCTGCACTTCACATTTAGGGGAATTATATGCAATTTTTGCATTGGTCCCTCTTCACACAGCTTTGATGAAAACATGAGTTGTTCCACTACTTCTGAATCAGTAAATATCAGAAGTTCTGCAGGTAACTGGTTCGTCTTTCTCACCTCCATGTTTTTGAGGCACAGCCCCATTCTAGAGGGCAGGAATAGCCATTTCCTCTGTGGGATAGTGCTGCTTTTTTTCAAGCTTGCCATTGAAGGAGGCAAGGAAAAAGCTGGTGTCTTCATACAGGATCTGTTTGTATTGTTTTAATAATGTATTTCTAAGGTTGCATTTCTCTTGTCCTTCCCTAGATGCCAATTAAGTGGATGGCTCTGGAGTGCATACACTACAGGAAATTTACCCATCAGAGTGATGTGTGGAGCTATGGTAAATCTTCATGTGATTAGTTTAAAAAGTTGTGTCTTTTAAAGCATTAAACCAGGTTGTGTTAGTATGTTAAAGATACCCTCTTTTCCCAAAGGAGTTAATTCCAGAGGCGTTTGCTCTTCAGGTTTTTTTTTCCCTTTAAATGTGTAACTCTAAGCAGCAATTGTTACTGTCTCCTGTGTTACTTCCCTGCTCACTGAAATATATTATCATGATGTTCCCCGCTGGGGTGAGTGCTGCAAGGTCTGGTCTGGTAGCAGTTTGGCTGATTATTATGACAGAAGAAGACCTCTTTCAGCTCAGCCACAGATTCATAAAAATACAGCTGCAGGTCACAATTTTCAGCAGCCTTTGAAAAGCTCAACTCTAAAAGCCATGAATGTCAAAAAACATTTTCAGGTTTATGGGACTTTCTCTACCTAGAGTCAGATAAAAGGGAATTTGTCATAATACAGAGTAAATATGGCAAGAGAAAGAAAAGGAAGAGACAAGCTCTCCAAACTAACTAGAACAAGCATCTATTTAATTTCACAGATAACTTGGGAATTGGTGAGCTACACACACAGAGAAAAAGTAATATTTGAGAAATGAGGTGTTCGTTCAGTGTTGCTAATGGTTATTCAGACAAGCTGTTTGCCACATCTGCTGAGGTCTCTGCCTGTTTATCTGGTATAGCTATTACTAATAAAATCATGTACACCTTTGTAGATGGAAATTTTCAGCAGTATCTGGGGCTATGGAGTCCTATTTGCATTTCCTATTTTGCATTTGAACCAAAAGGGTGTACAGCTTTATTCATTACTCACTTTTACCTGTGGGTAGCAGCAAAAGACACTGTTTGCTGTGGCTGGGTAGCTGCCCTCTTCTAGTCAGCTGAGAAAAGCCTGGGAGAGTTCAACTGATCTTGTAAAGCTGCTCTTTCTCTTCAAATTCTGTATACCCTGGATCACTCAGGAAAAAATATGCCTTCATTTATGAAATTCATTTTAAATGCAGGAAGCCCAGAACATCTATAAGCCGAAAGGAAAAGTCCATAAACAATTGACAAGTTATATTTATTTAATGTCAACAAGGAGATGAATGAGGGTGAAATAAATGTGGTTTACTCGTGGTAATTTTGCCCATCACTTTTCACATTAGCATGACATTTGTCAAAATATGCTACTGATATGGAGGCGTGCTTAAAATGACCTTTGCAATACAAATAAAAGTTAAAGAAAATGGTGTGAGAGCAGCATTTTCAATATTTAAGATTCTGTTTGGTCACAAATCCTTTTACTTATGATATATGATCTTTATTTCCAGCTCCAAAGCCAAAACAAATCCTATAGCTTTTCAAAAAGAGAATCTTGGGTTTGTAGCACAGCACTATCATAAACTCAAATCCATAAGGTGATTTAAGGGAAAAAATAATAGCAGTGGCTGTGAATGACTTACAAGGCAAAGCCAATGACCTAATGTTACTCAGTGCCGTACCTTTGTGGGAAATTGATGCTCTAAGTTAGGGAACATCTGTGCTTTTTCCCCTTAAAATAATAGAGTACATCAGCCATTCATTTCCCTGTTTGATAAAAGAGTGTGGTGCATTCTTTTGTTATTGCACCCATTTACTTTACCGCCCTTCATTTGTCTCAGACCTTTCTTGTGTGCCTCAGGTCTATCATGCCATTTCTTACACCAATAAAAATGAGGGAAGTTGCTTTTGAAGATTACCACAAAGTGCTGTTTCACCATTTTCCAGAGTTTTTAAGTGGCAGACTGTCATGGTTTAAGCCGAGATAGCAGCTAAGCACTGTGTAGCCACTTGCTCAACTCCTCCTGTCCCCCCAGTCCAAACTTCAGTGTTTTTTCAGGCACTGGTGAAGAAGAAGAGAATGCAGTCCAGAACTGGGCCAGGATACTCTGCTGTGAGAGACTGTGGGGGAATCTGAGTAGTGTGACCTCAAACACTAACACTCTTTCTTCTGCCTAGGAGTCACCATCTGGGAGCTGATGACCTTTGGTGGGAAGCCGTATGATGGAATCCCAACTCGAGAGATCCCCGACCTCTTGGAGAAGGGAGAGCGGCTGCCCCAGCCCCCAATCTGCACTATTGATGTTTATATGGTGATGGTGAAGTGTAAGGAATTGTCACTTTTGATACCCCTGTGCTCGCTGCAAGAGGGACACTGGTTTAGAACATTTGCATAGGTGGTCTCTGACGGAGCTGGGAAACCGGGCAAGCTGCTGCTGCAAAACAAAAGCTTCCCAAGATACTGTAAATTCCATTTAAATACTGCCTGCACATCTTTTGCAATTTTACAATTGTTAGCCATGAAGGGCCAAGTTAGCTCAGCTTCTTATTACTGTCAGATGTTATCTCATATACTCGCTGTGAAGTCAAAATTGTATGATTGTTATTGTAAACCCTTGTCATTTCCATGACAATTGATTCTGATGTAAAAAAGATAGTATTAAACATAATTATGGCACACGGATACCCAGCCAGTGAAGGTTGTGAGGAGAAATCCCATTTCCAAATACTGAGGAAAGAAATCACGAATGTTTTATTATTAGTAGCAAGAATGATGATTGCAACAGTAATAATAAAAAGTAAAATTAATAGAAGAAATGCTACAGAGAGGATTATTTTTAATCATTCTTAGTCCAGTACAAAAATTTATGATTATTTTTACTTTAGTAAAAAAAAGGAAAACAGTCTGCACATGGTTTCTTCCAACTTTTTTATCTCCAAGATACTCCCACTAATGACAGTATCCTCCAAGGTTATGCTTCTAATTTAAAAAGAATTAGAAATATCTCTCTGATATTTCTGGCTTAATTTAAGTGAGATTAACATACAGACATCTCATCCATCATATGTACTCCTTTCCCTTTTGCTTTGTACACAAAAGCCCTGAAAAAAAAAAAAGGAAAGGAAAACTAGACGAAGTAAATTAAGTGTCTTCTGAAAACAGTCGTACTGTGCATGGAGGTGTGTAAATTAAATCATGCAAGGTCTTTGTTGAGTGCAAAAATGTCCATCTGGTAAGACACATCCTTAATAAAAGACAGTCAGTGCTGATACCTAAATGTGCAAGATGAGAAAATTGCAAGGTAGTGTTGCTGTCTCTGGGACAGAGAGGAGCCCAGCAAATTAAAAAAAATTTCATGCAGTAAGGAACAATCTAGTCTGGCCAAAACCAGGTGTTTTCCATTTTATGCATCACAGAATTCTAACTTTCCATTCTTCTGGGTTTCTATTGCAACTTTTATTTGGGCCAGAGTTATCAAAGACTTCAAACTTGTACATTTAAAAAAACTGAATTATTTCCTCCCTTGGCACTTAACCATTTTCTTTCTCATCTTTCATCCAGGCTGGATGATTGATGCTGACAGTCGGCCAAAATTCAAGGAGCTGGCTGCTGAATTCTCTAGAATGGCTCGAGACCCTCAGAGATACCTGGTAATTCAGGTAAGCAACCCTGCAGCGTCACAGGGGTGGGAAAAACAAGTCTGTCTGCGACACCCAACTGTTAGGGGCATTGCCTTTGAATCTTTTGAAGTTCAAGGTGCTCTTGAACCTAAAGCAAACAGTGGCCACAGTGTTATACAAGCATGAAGTAGAATGGGCAGTGTCAGTATCTCAAAAATAATAATATTAATAATACAACAATCTGAAATTCATTTCCTAAACTCATGTTTATGAGCACATGTACGATCTCTGGCTTTGCAAGCTGCTCAGTGCTTTGCATTCCTGCATGAAACTGGGGACAAGTTTTGTCCATAGGCAGACAGTGAATCTATATTTAGACCAAGGACTTCTTCGGTTCTAAAATTGATTAGGCTGAGTCTTTTCCCTGCAGTGCTGAGATCACAAGCAAGTTTCTTTTCACTGCCTAAACATGAAAGTTTCTTAGAAGACAGGAAGTTGTATCACACTGGTACCTCTAATGCTAGGGAGGAGCTTCCCTCTCTGTTCTCCTTGAGCTCTGGGGCTCTGGAGGCTTCACATCCCTGTGCCAGGGTTGTGGAGGATTCATCCTTCATGGGTTCATCCCATGAAACTGCCCCGTGGCAGCAGGGCGATACCTGGTGTGTACAGGTAGCTGGAGCTGTGTGTGCCTGAGTACAGGCATGTGTCCTTCCCTAATTCTGTGGCAGCCTAGACCTGTACATGTGCTTATTACAGCTCAGACTCAAGCCACAGAAAGCGTAAGGTTCTTAGGTAAGGTGTGTGAGCAGTTCAAAGGAAAATGAAAACTTAAAAGTGAGGTGATGGTGAAACACCAGAGACCAGAGCACGGGAACAGTTTGATCCAGGTAATGATTCTCATGCTCTATCTCGTGCTGTATCTGCTCCACATCATGGAGCACAGGGCAGAGGTGCTGATCCTCAGCTTCACACTGATGTAAGAATTCCCAGTGGAAGAGCCTCCAGCCAGTGCCACTTCATGTCTCCCAAGTGGGTCTGGTGCCAGTCCCACAGTGAGGTGTTTGATTTGACTGGGTAGAGCTGCCAGGTGACTTGTGGTGTGTTCCTGCACACTGTGAATCATCCTGCTCTCCTTCAGCTTCAGCACAAGGAAAATGTGGTTGGAAAGTGAAATACTAGTCAAGAGAATTTTTGGTGCTGAATGTGGAATTTCTCTTGCAGTATTCCCCACTGTGGTAATTGTAAGTTCAGCTGATTCTGGAAAAACAAGTCTGATTAAATTATAGGACATATTTCCTTATTCCAAATACCTCTTTCCTCTGTTTCTCCCCCCACCCTTCCCTCCCCTGTTGCATGGTCTGGTGTGTGTTTCATCCTGTGAGGCTTCTCTCCAGCTCTCCTTGCAGACAATACGAGCTCCTGGAGGAGAAACCAGGGTCGCTGCATTGCACTGGTACCTTTGCCTTCACCACTCCCCATCCCTCCCAGGTGCAATCAACAATGACAATCTTGCTGTTGAGCTTTTAAATGGGTCTGTATGCACCCCACAGCACAGCCATCATTCCCTGCTTGATTCCACACGTGGCATAATAATTCTTGAGGAGTGGGAGGCCACGTTCCAGCCAGGCAGTGGAGTTTAGCATTGTTTCTATAGGCTGATAGGTTTTTGTGGCATGGGCTGCCTTTTGTGATGTTTTGTGGCACCAACACAGTGCAGCCCAGTCTCTCCAGCTCGTAGGTGTTATTTCAAGGCCCTGTTTGATTTCTGTTGTTTTCAGCTCTCATACATTCTGCAGAACTTTCCATATGGATGGGAGAGAAATTTACCCTCTAAGTCCCTTAAAGTACAAATTAAGTAAAGCAAACATCCAGACACAACAGTTTCTTTGTTATTCCCCACCCCTCCTATTTGAGCCTAAATAGCTGAGATATTTCACAAAATATGTCAGAACTTGGGTCAGAAACTGATCTTGTATGGGAAAAAGAGAGAAGAAAGAATAAAAGCTCAGTCATGAAAATGCCAAAATAAATGGTTTTGCTTGATTCATGCAGTTACTCCTTTTTTGTCATCATATTCCCAGTAAAAAAAAAAAAACAACAAAAATCCAACAACAAAACAAACCCACAAATTATGTGGACACAGTGCTTTAGAACAAACAAAGCAGCATGTGTGGTCCCTGCAGCCTGGCTGCCAGGCATTACGAAGGCTGAAATTCTCTCTTTGGGAAATTAATCCATCTTTTGACATTTTTCCTCTCTCAATGCACTCTGTTTAGGGAGATGATCGTATGAAGCTCCCAAGCCCAAATGACAGCAAGTTCTTCCAAAATCTTCTTGATGAGGAAGACCTGGAAGATATGATGGATGCTGAAGAGTATCTTGTTCCTCAAGCCTTCAACATTCCTCCTCCCATCTACACTTCCAGGACAAGAATTGATTCCAACAGGGTAAGAGCAAGCTCTGACAGAAAATACTGGTTATTATAAAAGCACAGGTGGAGATTTAAGTACACCAATCAAACACAGGCCAGCGTTGCCTTGGGAATTACAAGCTCCCATTGGTAAGGAGAGTGGCTATAAAAATGTTGTCACTGGGCTGCCTGTTCATTGTGCCTCAGTGAATTCTAAATTAATAGCCCAGCCTTGAGTGAACAAAGGCTCAACTTGAGCTGCCCGTCCTGAAAGCACAGCTGAGGCTCCTGAAGTCAAGCAGTGTTGCTTCTGCAGTGTGACGTGGCCAGGAAGTGCACAGCCCTGGTGCTCCCATCCCTGCCATCCTGATGTCTTGGCAGGGTTAGCACTGATGTAAACAAGGGCAGCTGGAATATACAGATAATGTTGCTCTTGTGTCTGGAGCCAGATTTCCAACCCAGCCCCTTTTCCTGTTTGCATGCGATGCTTTCACGGCCCCCCTTCCCAAATGTGTGTTTGTGCTGAGCACATGGCAGATACTGGCAGGCTGATCTTTGCACCCTCCCCGTCAGGGGAGGAAATGCTCTTCATTTCTGAGGCACAGAGAGTGTTCGGGGGGAATTCAGCTCACAGAACTCCAACCATCTAAGGGATAGGGATACAACCTAAGCTCTTCCCCCAGACTTCATTTTGTGTCACTGGAGTAGCATGGATGAACATTGCTGCCTACCTCAGGCATTTCCAGTAGGATAAGTTACTTTCTGGAGGTGTCTTTCTCTATCCACTTACTCGTGAGAGCTACAGAGCAGTCTCAGACCTGCTGTGTGAGCTCTAGTATGTTCAATCCTGTGCTACATGTCTGTGCCCCGCTGCAGGTGAGGAGCTAAGTCAGATGTCTGGAATCAGTTTTCCCTCCTTCAACAGGTCTGACCTCTGCCTGTTCCTGTGCTTGGCTCCAGCCTTTTAACAGTTCAGTTGCCACCCCTTCTCATATGACTGAGAGATGTTGAAATGCATTACTAATGTGAGGGCATTCACACTGGCATCAGGTGTGTTTTAATTAGGGACTTTTTTCCTCTCCGGGCTCCTTTTGGTCAAAAGTCACAGTTTAAATACTAAGGATACTCTCTGTGAAATGCTGATGTTTATTCCTCATGGTTTAGACACCTTTTGGACATTTATCCTTAGCTGAGGTAGTTCCAAATCCATACCCAGGTGTGAACTGAGTACACCATGTGAGACAGGGAAGAGGTGAGTGAAAAGCCAAGAGTGTATAATCTGAGCCAGTATCCATGTTCTGACCAAGCCCTGCAGGAAGCTCCTTACCCTCTCCTGAGGAAATCAGTGCTTTCTGGGAATAAGACAGAATCTGATCGTAATAGTCAGTTTGGAAGGAAATTGCTGCTGTTTTAAAGGCAAAGAAATGGGAGATGTCTGGATTCATGTAGCATTTCTCCTGCATCACTGAGAGACAGTGAAGTGGGGATGACGCATGATTTAGCAATAAGTGAGAAACTTACTTTTTATGGCTACAAGACTTAATTGATGGTGATCTGAAATACATCAGGTTTACTACTAGCTGTCTCTAGAGAGGTTCTGTTTCCTTTCCTGCCAACTTCTGAGGAAAGAAGGGAAAGACAGCAATTACCTTTGGAAGGTACTCACTGTCACAGGGAGGTAAATCAATGGAGTTTAGTTTGACACAGTGGGGTACTGCCATTTACACCAACACAGGTCTGAGGGGGCAGAGTCTTACACATTGGGTTTGTTATATTCATCTCAATCCCATATTTTCTGGGAACACTGGGCACATTTAAAGGAGAAAAGCTTAGTAGAAAAATGTACTTGCTTTTTCAACAGTTCCTTTTGCCATCTGTCTTTGGTACCAGCCCATCCAAGGAGCCCACTAGAGCTGAGGGAATTCCAATAAAAATCCTAGAGTTAATATTCTGACAGATTTATTTACAACGTGTTATTTGGACAACCAACATGGTCACTGGGGTATTCATGGAATGAAAACACGGGCATTTATTTTTATTATTGTCATTAGTGTTGTTGTTATTTTTATTATTATTATTATTATTATTATTATTAGTGTTGTTATTATATGAAAATTCAAATAACTTTCACAAAGCCTTTTCCCAGCTTCAAAGCACATCATAGCAACTGCTTGCACACATGCGATCCCCTTGAAGTCAGCAGAGCTGCAGAAAGAGACCGCGGGCCTTATTTTTTCCATACAGAGAGACCCCATCGCATTCTTGACGTGACGTCTCCTTTCCTCAGCTCACAGTTTCCCATCTTGGTTTGAAACTGTGATCTTGTACCACTAAAGGCAGTGGGAGCTTTGCTTTGCAATTCAATTTAATTACAGCAGCAAGACTGTATCCTCCTCTCAGTAACTCCTGTTGCTGGGAATTTTTCTCTGGCATTGTACAAACCTGGAATTACCCTCTGCCAGAAGTTTTCAGTTTGTGAGCCAAGTTGTCTGACCCAGATCAGACACAGAGGTCAGAGAGGGCCAAGCTGGAAGCCCTGTGCCATCGTAGCACTCCTGGTTTCCTTTGCAGAGAGGTGTTTTCTGGAGGCAATACATGTGTGCAGAAAGCCACGTACATCTCTGTTGCCTTTGTGAAGCACTGAGTTTCTCGGTACGTTAACTATTGTTTAGAGAAGATTGATTTAAACAAAACACAGTCACTCCTTTAAGGTAATAGTGCATCTGCTGTGCATAGTTCAGTACAGATGGATGTCAGCTACAGGAATCACACGGAACTGAAATGCTGTCAGAGCTCTCTATCTGCACTTGTCTAATTCTGTCTTGGTGTTTCCTTTGGATAGTCTCTGATTTATGCTTGTTTAGCATAGTGCATATTGATATTGCACAGACTCATTACGGTGCTGCTGCAGCCGTGGACGCCAAATGAACAGATACAGCTTAGGTAGTCTGTGTTCACTGTGTCTGGCAAATTGCATTTTATGGGTAGATTGTGAGGCAGTTTGGTGAAGGAAAACACACAGATGGAGCTACATGATGTCCATGTCATTTTCAGGGATAAGAAGCATGAAGGATACTGCATTTCCCACCTTAGCTGTTCCAATGGCAGTTTTAGTGGCCAAGGAGTCAGTCAGGGCACTGTGCTCCTTCTCTGTGCTGACAATGTTGGGTGAATGTTCCAGCAGCATGGCTCCAGGGGGACAGAAGTGGGCAGGAAGAAAGCAAGGAGATCATGAACCTTCTCACACATAGTCTTTGAAGTCAAGGAATGAAGGAAGAACAGGAGCATTTGCTCTCTCAGGAAAGCCCTGAAGTTTCTCTGCAGTGGTCTCAAGTCTAAATCCTTGCAGCTTCTTGCCTGGGAGAGGCACCACTGGATGAGTTTGTGCAAAACACTCCCGGCCATGGGAGGAAAAGAGTTGTGTGGATGTGCATTAACACCGCAGTGCTGCAGCCCATGGGTAGAAGACTGGAGAGAGGGAAGGCCGCTGTGGAGTTGCCAGCTCCCTGGGAAGTCTCACATTCTTCTTCCTCCAGGGGTTACAGAGATTTGTGAAGCTGCACGGTTCAGACATAGCTTCAGCATTTCCATCACATCCACACTGACTCCCTGCTAGGATGTCTTTGGGACCTACCTGTGCTGCTGGGAGCAGAGCCCTGCACAGGCTCTGACCCCTAACAGTGGCCTCTGTTGTGAAGTTCACTCTGAGACTGCTGCAGCTTTTAAATAAAAATTAGCATCCTAAGCTAAATTGAATTCTTTCATTGGATCTGAAACTCTTCAGTTGCAATTTTGTCTCTTTGGCTTTTTCCAGTTTTTATTTTCCACTGTCTAGAGATACTCCAGAAAAATAGAGTTTTAGAAGCTCTGTGCTTCTGAGAGATAAGCTGAATCCTCAGCAGTGTTTCCATGAGCACAGGACCCCAGCTAGTGCTTGAGTGTCCTGCATTCACATCCATTAGATGATTCATTCAGGTATTTGTAATGAGTGTTGTCCTGTGTGTGCAGAGATAATGCTAATACAGCAAGCACTCTGTGTGCCCCACAATTCTTTTTGCTCTCAGTCCTTGGCTAATTCCTGCTGAAAACTGTCTATACTGTTTATTACTCACTGATACTGTCCCTGTAATTTTATTCCATACACTGTATATCATGGAAGCACCTGCCAACCCTGCAATTAAATATCAAGCAATTTTTTTTCAGAGATGTCTAATCCATATGTCCATGGAGACTATCCTGCTTGGCTAAAGCAGACTGTGGGACACTGGAAGCCAGTTTTCAGTTCTCTGAGCAGTATCTGGAGTGCCACTGCAGCAGTCCTGGTGTGGCCTTAGGTCTGGTAGTGCAGCATCCTTGCCCCTTGGCAAAGCAGGAGGGGGTCGTGGTCTGACTGTGATTCCTCTTGTGTCCAGGGCTTTAGTAGCACCTGGTCCCCATTTCTTTTCCTGAGAAAGGAAAGAGAAGGCAATTAAGTGTTCCTGCCCAAGTCATTTCTCCAGGTATGTCCTGGCCACATGGGACTGATGGCAGTAAAGCTGCTTCATCTTGAAGTTAATCCAAAATGTATGTGAAGAGATCTCCAGGCTACATGGGGCCATTAAAAGCATTTTGTCCAACCTTCTGGCATAGCATAGAACAGAGTCTCTTGTCTCTTAATTTCTGCATCAAGTGCAGAAATTCTGTTTGAGATGGAGTTTGTCTTTTAGAAAGATTGTCTTGATTGTATCAAGCGAGATGGAAAATACATCACAGTGTAGAGAAGTCTCACTGGGCAGTTAATGCTGACTCTTTAGCAGGGTTTGGATCCTGTTTCTGTCTGCCATGCACACTTTTTGGTGCTAGATTTAAGGAGCTGCCAGCTCTTAGAAATCTCTGGTTGTCATGGTGTGATTCTTGGGGTGTCTTGTGCTGGGCCAGGAGCTGGACTCGATGATCCTTGTGGGTCCCTTCCAATTCAGGATATTCTGTGACTCTCTGATTCTTCTGCTTAAAAGGCTAAACAGGATGTTACCATTTGTATGTGTTTGCTGTTAAATGATGACAACACAGATGTCTCTTTTTTTGGTTTGTTTGTGGTGTTTTCCACCTTTCTGCTTCTGCAGTATCTTCCCAAAAATAATATGACCAAATCTTTCCCTAAATTTGATACCTCTTAGGGCAGTCTGTCAGGTTGTGGTCTTCTTTAGTTATTTCTATCCCATTTCTTTAATTGCTTCTCCTTAAAAGGTGATCAAAAACTTTCTGAAAATCTTAGTAGTCATTTTTTTGCCTCTGTCACTTCCTTATGCAAGTGTGGCAATAAAATCTCCAATGCCAGAACAGATGGTCTTGTAAACAAACATGACATTGATTCAAAACATTTCATAGCATTTCAGATGATTACACTGAGTAACTCTATATTAGCTCTCTTGCTTCTTTAAAACTGCATGATTCCTTAGAGAAGTTTGTATGAAGCCCTTCTGTATGTCTTCTGCTAAACACTGCATTTGATGTGTTTTCCTAGGAGAGTCTAGGCAACTGGCTGCATTTACTGCCTTCAGACCTTTAGGGTAATTCTGAAAGCCCCCTTTCAAGATCTCCAATTGCCATTTTCTGCTTTCCTAAGTTTTAATGACATTCTGGTGGTAGGAGGCTCCTGTCTGTTCTGCTTTGCCTTTTTCATTAAGCACTTCCCAAGAGCTGTTAGTGTTTAGTTTGTGTTTGGCAGACCATCACAAGTATTTTACCTATTTTCTTTTTTCTTCTGGAAAATTCTTCTGGGTCTGTTTCTAGTCTTTGTTGGAAGTGGGGATAGCACCAGGCCAACCTTGGAAAGCAGGAAAAGCAGGAGGTGAACCCAGACTGATACTAGTCAGCCTAATTTCATTGCTCAGGGTGAAGTAGTGAGAATAAGCATGCAAAAATACAATATAAAATATGTTAAATGAAAAATTATTTCAGTCTTAATAGTTTACATAAAAAAGAAAAGGTTCTTACAAAATATGTGTATCTAGAACAGGTGTATTTAAATACCTTTTTAAAATGTGCTAGGTTTGCCAGAGGAAAAAGGAAGAAAATTCCTATGGAGGACTCAAATGGAATAGATGAGTCCTGGGTCTTCACAGAGAATTCTTTGAAAGTGCTTTATGGCAATTAGTTTCTTGCTTTGCAGCCAGGCTGGCTGAAATCAGTGATATCTCTCAAGGAGTAAACCCTTCGCAGCCTGAACTGATTATCAGGACCAACTTGTCAAATTGCCTTATGGTTTTGCAGGGAAGTGCCTTAAAACAGGGCTGGTTTAATGTGTTAGCTATTTTCCGTAACATTCAGGCTTCTGTACTCAGACATATAGCCTTAGAGTCAGGCATAAAGAGTTAGAGACTTTCCCAAAGTGCTGGATGGCATTTTGGCTTCTACAAATTGTAGTATGGGTTTAATAACAAAATCACCACCTCACAGTACTTTCTGCAAGCTTGGTGGAATCGGTGGGAGAGACGGTAGCTGTACATTGCTTCCATCCTTGATGCATGACATGTAAATTCATTGAGCTTTAATATAATCTGGTTTAAAATCAGGCAGCACCTGTTTAATCCATGAATAGCTGCTGGCTGTGTTAACAGTAAAGAGAGCTCACAGCTGATCCATTTTCTTTTCTCTCCTGAAAAGAAAAAGTCAATAGATATAAAAAGAGTAAGTAATAAATATTTTTACACTGCACTGATGAGGCATTCTTGGAAAACAGCAAGCTAAACAACTCTACATAATTCAGTAGATGGAAAAGTGGACTGAGAGTCAGGAAATAATTATGAGAGCTGGGAGAAAATTTTCCTTCTGTGACAAGATGTGAAGCAGAAATTGTTAGTGGAAAATATCCATTTGTGAGGAACACTGTTTGTGGTTCTCTTAAAATAATAAAAGCACCTGAAAAATACAAGGGGGCATGATTTGGAACTGCACCAGGTGGAGCTGCAGGGGGTTGCCCCTTAAACACCTGTCTGGCCCCCAAGGTGGGAGAGTGCTCAGTGTCCCAGGGCAGTGGGACTCCTGGGATAATGCTTTGGGAGGACTCCTAGGTGGCAGGAGGTCTACGGAGCATCCTGTAAAATAAATACTAAATACTGTACTTTCTAAACATAGATGCAATGGAGCTAAATGCCAACACAGCCTAAAAAACGCCCTTTGTTAGCCAGAGTAAAGAGTCTGTCTTTCTTGTTGAATGCTGCGGGAGGGGAGGGGAAAATAATTTTCAAGGCTATAAAAAGACTCTCCAAAAGATGCAGTTGGGAGAAGTGGGAGGAGGCACAGATGAAGTGTAGATTTAGAATGTTGAAAAATGATTATTTTATCCAAATCAGCTGGATGGTTAGTTCTTTTAGACTATTATTGCGACCAGAACCTCAGCCCTGCTCTAAATCAACTCAGCATTTCATCAAGAAGCCTATTCTTTGCTATAAGAGACCAAGAGTGCACAATTATGGGTTTCTTTTCCCCCTTGCATAATAAAATTGGGAGATTATCATCAAGTTTCTATTCAGATTTTAGGAAGGCTTTTTTATTTTATTTTTAAAACCCATCTTTGTCTGTAAGAGCTCCCTGTTCAGGCCAGCATGCGGCAATGATTACTGCTGTAAAGGCTTCGATGGAGATGTGCTCTATTTCATTCTCAATGAGGGTTGATGGCATTTTGAGAGGCTCAGAATATCCTTTGATTACTGTATAAAACAGGCTGGGGAAGATGGCAGTGCAGCGTGCACATAGGAGGGGGCTGCTGCTCCCAGGATCACTCATCAACTTTCTTTTGTGCCTTTTTTTTTTTTTGTCTTCCATGTCACAATCACAAATCATGGGTGTGTTGTGGGTTTTGTCCTATTCTCCATCCTTTCCCTGTTTTGGGATTTGAAGCTTGAGGTTTGTACAGAAAAAGAGATGCTGCTGCTCCTGTGTTTTGGACAGCACAGGAGCAGGAGCAGTGCTGACCCCTCTGTCCCACAGGGAGCTGGTGAACAGGTGGGAAATGGTACCTCATCCCTTTCAAATTGTGGGGAATTGGCTCAGTGTAAAAAGGTGCCATTTACTGTAAAGTGTCTCAGAGAGTGTATTAAAAAAGAGAATGACAGAAAGCTATTTGTGGGTGACAGGAAGGATGGGGGAGTCAAGGAGATTGAAAGGGAAAGATAGGCAATGCCAGCTGTCTCCCTTCCTGCTCTGCTCTCTGTTTAACACTCAGGTGCATTAACACAAAGTAACAGGCAAAGGGAATCCTTGCTTCTTCATTCTTGTGTCATGCTTAGACCAAAGTGCATATTGTGCCAGCTGAAATCTGTTTGCCAGCCCCTCTGAAGGTAGGAAGGATGAAGGTTTCTGAGGTCCAGAGAACAGGTGGGTTTCCAAGCCTTTGGTGCCATATAGCAGGAGAATGCTTTTATTTCCAGCCCAGGCATCAGGCTCAAAGAGAGGAGGCTACAGAAAAGCATTTCACCTACCTTTCCCTGTCAGCGTAGCTGGATCCTGAGTTTTGTGCCCAAATTATGCATCTCTTAAGAGATTATTTTCATTGGTGATCTTGTCATCTTTGACTTCTCTACTTGGTGAAGTGTTAGACTGAAAATATATGGTTTATATCTGGTATTTTCCAGTAACAGCACAAGAAATACTCTGTGCAGTGTATGGGTATGTTGTTTTCCATAGCACTATGCCACGATTATTAGGCATGGTTTTTTGTGATATATGCCATTTACTGTTCACAGTCCAGACTAAATTACTCCTAGAAGGCAGTTTGGGTATCCCAATGCATATGGACTGCTCTAAAAAAGTTAACAAGTATGAAAACAGACAGTTGTTAAGAGAGAAAATTATGCAAGAGAAGGTGGTAATGACTTTTCTGAAGCTAAGAAGTTGGCCAGTACTGACCTGAACCCGGGGGGCCAGTGAAACAACCATACTGACTTTGGACAGCTTCAGGGATGTCTTAAACCCACCATTCTGCCAGGACATGGGCTGGCATATCCAACTGACACAGGCAGCCTATGGGAACTGAGTTAAATCTCAGGCTGCCTGCAAATCTCACCTGTCCTCTGGCAAACAGCAACCAGAAAAAACTTAGGTGTAGAAAAAGACCTACTCATTGTTTCTTCTGTTTATTTTTTCCCTCGCTGATCTAAGCTGGATGGTTTGTGTCTCGATTGTAGAAGAAGCAGTTGCTGGAGACTGGAGCAAACACAGACTGATGCTTACATTGTTTTTATACTTGTGATCAGCATTTAAGTTAAAACATGTGACACATTCTGAGAAAAGGTACTGCTGGAAAAGGGGCTGGGATGTCATCACTTCCCATAAAGATTCCTCAATCCTCGGTGGAATTTTATGGCCAAGGAATGGCAGACTTGTGTCAGGTGCTGTGAGCTGTAGGGATGGATATGCTTGAACCTTAACAGCCCAGGGAGGTGTCTAATCCTTTCTTTTTATATATGGCCCTTCTCTGAGCAGGGGCTGGAACCAGAAACCCCCAGAGGTCTGAAAAGCCTTTTAGCACTTACTATGCAAACAGCATTCCGTTTCTATTGAACATTACACAGCGATCTCATGGTGCGTGTTTTTTCCTTTGATTTTCATCCCGGAAATGTTTGCTGTCTGGAGCAGGGCAGAGTAATCTGCAAATTCTGTGGAAGCAGGACTGCAGCCAAGCAGAGGTGGCTGTTCTCCTGGAATGGTCTTTCCTATTTGAATTTCAGTTTGGATCAGTTGTAAATACCAGGCTGCTCCCTTGGAATGTAGCTGGAGTTTGCTTGGGGGCTGGCGGGACAGTCTGCATTGTGTGCTCTGCCTGCAGCCCCGCCAGACCATCACAAACATGATTCAGATCCACTCACATAAATCAGCTGTCCCTCCTGGAGAACTGCTGAAATTTTGGTGCTTGCAGTAAGATCTCATATCTTACGATGCTTTGGTTTGGTGACTCGAGCCTGGATACTCCCTTGGTTTGAAATTAAGTAAAGAGTTTCTAGGGGGAGGAGGACAGTGACTTGTTTCTGGGGGCCCACAGCCCAGGACTGATGAACTGGTTCACAGAAGTGTTGCCAGCACTTGCTCAAAACAGATAATCACTGAGTTGCCTGAGGCATGAACCACAGGATGCCCCTGAGCAGGACTTGGGAGCAGCATCCCAGTGAGAAGGCAAGGAGTGTTTTACTCCTGCTCTATGTTTGGTGCTTTTTGCGTACGAGAGCAGAAGGAAAGGAAGAGGGAGTTGGGTTTTACGCAGTTTGAGCAACATCAGAGTGGGTTCAAATGTGTCTATTCATGCTGGCAAAGTCGTGTCTTTAGTAGAGAAAAATCTTTCAGTCCCATGAGCTTAGCAGGCTGTTTAAGAGCAAGAAACAGGAATGATTGTGCAGCCCTATCAACATTTCTGTGGGTGGTCAGGAAAAACAACTCTGCAGCAGCGAGGGGGCTCTGGGGAGTCTGTGCTGGCAGCAAAACATGGAGGTACCAGCTCAGGCTGTAAAGAAAGTGTTGCTTATTTTCTATGTGGTGGCAGCTCTGTACCACCCATAATCCCACAGCAGCACTGGGTGCCTCCAGCATTTCTTCCATGAAATGTGGTCTGGGTGCAGCCATGAAGGCGGCAGTGCTCAGCTGGAGTGGGATGAGCTGTGCCATGGGCAGCAGGAGGAGCACAGCCCTGGGTGCCAGGCTCGGGCACGACACTAGACCCAAGTAAGAGGAGACAAGGCAGAGGCCTATTCACAGAGCTACATAAATATGAGTGGCAGGACCCAACAAGGCTTTGATTTCATTACAGTTTAAGATGCAGCCAGAAAATATTATGTCCCTGATATAAAGGAGGAGATGTTTACCTTTGGGAGATTTTAGAAGCAAGGAATTGGAAAATGAAATTAATGAATAGAAAGCAATAACACAAGCCAATATTCACGGAAATGTTATTTACCACTCCTTGATCAAGGCTCATTTTACACAAACATTAGCTGTTTTAACAGCTGATGTGTCACTGGTATTTCATACCCGAGGGCCTTGGGAAAAGGCTTTAGGAGATATTTTCTTGTGTTTTATCCTTTCTCCCCGTTGTCATGTTTTTGCCTAAAATTCAATCATGTGTACAGAATGAAATCTTGGGCATTTCCGAGGAGGGCTGCTCGTGGGCAGTTAAAAAAGTGAGGCTCCTTCTGGAGTGTGATGAGTTCCCCTGTCAGTGGCTGTGTGCACTCCACAACTAATGGATATAACACACATTACACCATCAAAAGGGAGCCAGTATTGATTTGATTTTTTTTTCAGTATACAAGCTGAGACTTCTTAAGTAGGCTTATGTAGTGAGGTCTTCGAGCAACCAGCCGCTAAGGTCTCTGTCTATCTCAAAAAGACAGAGATGATAATTGAGGTGAGAGTTTCAGGATCAGAAACCCAAAATTCTAGAGCTTTTCAGTAAAGGAACACCCTCTAATTTTTTCAAGGTAGTATTTAAGATGCTAAAACAACAACCCTCCCAAAAAAAATCAACAAAGTAAATTGGATTTCACATATAAAAGAAGCTATTTAAGTTTTACCTGGTAAAATTCAAATATATTTTCTCCTCACAGTGTGATTCATGTCCTGACCAATAAGAGTTATCAGAGGGTAATCTTGGAAGCCTACAAAATTATGACCTGACATTGCAATTACCAGTCAATTTAAGGACACTTAAACAATTATATTAAATTTTCAAGCCCACTAAATGGCACCACGGCTGTCTTCTTTGCCTCCTGTTTTAATGGAACAGTGGCCACAAGGTATCAACTCATGGGGAAAAACAGCAAAGAAGTAAAAAAATGTGCAGGCAGCAGTGGTGGAGAAGAGTCATGTGTAAGGTTCTGTGGTAAGGGCTGTTGTAAGACAGATATGTTTAGTACAGTGCTAAAGGGGAGGCATGAAAAAACACAATTATAGTGATCTTAGTTGGCAGGCCACTGACTGGAAAGGGTCTTGTCAGCAAAAATAGCAATAAACGCATTAATGCTAGTCCATTGTCTCCTGACATCTTGGGACAGGGCTGTGTTAAGAGGGCCTGTTACTGTGTTGTTATAGTTGCAGAGTATGTATTTAAATATTAGAGTCACAGCCAAGAAGAGCTAAAGATAGGATGGTGGGTTTAGCCATTTGTGCTGAGGATGGACCAGAGCCCACAGATGCATAATAGAACAGTACTTCATCCTAGAACAGTACTTTTTTAAGCTGCTAATCTTCTAAACATTTACTGGCAGAGGGGTATAGCCCTGTGTGCTGAAGTCAAACCTATTGGCAAATGACTTGCTTTTCTAAGTTGTCTTCAAGACATCACTGAAAGATGTCTGAACTGAAAGTACTTCAAAGACAGCTCTGCCCTTTTTCATCCAGAATCAATGAACCAACCTTGGAAGTTCATGGGAGTGCCTGTGTGGAACAGGGAGATGTAAATGAAAGGGGTGTGATTCATCCCAGTGTGGCATGGGATAGAAGAGGAGTGGTGACAGTCCCTGGTTTAGGGCCTGTAACCCTGGACAGCAGCCAAACACTGTGTCCTGCCACACAGCGATAGCACAGCCTTGCCACAGCTCCTTCCACTCCTGCAGGCTGGGGGGCTGCAGCCACCTTGGAAGACAAAAGCAGGAAACCCTCTCACCGGTGTCATAGCTCACAGGTGTGGGGAAGGAAGCTGAGAGCTTTACAAGGAGGGTAGATGATTCCCAGCAGAGCTTTGGATTCCTCTCTGTTGGAAGAGTTATTTCTCTCTAGTCACCACTTTATAGTCCTTCTCTGGATCCTACATGTAACCATGAGTTTGCCTAAAACTTCAGCACCCTCCATGGACCATAGTTTACTACATTCCTATCTTCAGTCTCTTCCATCTTTTCAGAGTAGGTGGAAAGCTGGCCTGAATTCAAGTAAATACGAAATCAGAGGGCAAGGCAGGTTAAGTTTCCTGCAGTGCAGTGTCTCAGAGCCATCAGTAGGGCTTTAAAGTAGCATCTGGCAGGCTCAGGAGATGTTTTTTATCCATTTGTCTAACACATTCTGCGTTGTAACCTGTCGTTGCCCATGTATCATTACAAGTGGACTGTAAATCTGGAGGCATTCGGAGGCAATCACAGCATCTCCAGTTTTCAAGGTGTTCCCTGATGAAAGGGACCTTCCTAATTGTCCCAAACAATCCTCTTGTGCAAGCCTGTGAAGTTGGAGGCTTGCTGCAAAGTCTGTATCCAGTGTGTTGGTGTCTGTTCCCTTTAAAAAAGTAACATTGGTAAAGTGTCTTACGTTCCCTCTTCTGTTACGGCCTTCACTCGCAGTGAGCCCAAGTGAGATCAGTGGCTCTGTCTAACACTGGTGAGACACACAGCTTGTTGTTGGGGGTGAGGCATTTGCCCTGACTGAATTCTTTGAATTTTGAGTCCAGTTAGTAAATCTGACTGATGTGCCTGTTTCTCCCAATTAGCTCATACAGCTCATGTGACTTGTTTCATTCATGTGACCTCCTGTTACGTATCCATCACCCATTTTTCTTTCCTATTAGAGTGAAATTGGACACAGCCCTCCTCCTGCCTACACCCCTATGTCAGGAGTAAGTATTTCACATTCAGCCTTCATCCTTTAGGCTTTCCTCCTCTCTTCACTACTTTTTTTTCTGTTTCAAACTCCTTTTTCCTGCATAAATGACCCAAAAGCCAACAGGTAATGAAGTGTATATATAAGGAATCAAATCGTTAAGATCTCCAGACTCAGCCTGGATTTGTGTGCAAACTCTAAGGACCCACACCCAAAACTCTGACAACTTTTCTTGAAAAAGCATTTAGGTAAAAGGCTTGAATGAATCTGTACATCTTTCCTTCCTATCTGCAGGTCATGATTTAGATATTTGCTTGCATGCCGGTGCTGACAAGCAGAATGGTAGGTTGAGTTGAACCATTGAGTTGAGGTGCCAATACACAGTTCACCAGCCTGAAATGCACTTCCTGATGGAATTACACGTGGTGTGGGTGACCCCCTGATTGTCACCACAGGACACACTAAAAGTATCACCCAGGAATAAACAGAGATGATAGTGGCCTCTATCCCCAGTCAGCAGGAGATTTCCCAAACATGAAGTTTAAGGGGTTTGATCAGAAATCAGGGGAGGTTGCCAGAGTAATAGAAGAGGAAATACCACATTCACCTCTTGTAGCTGTGTGTGTCTAGGCTCCACATGCCTAGTAGGAGACAAGGTTTCCTGCCCCATTTCTATCCCCACTGAGCACCACTGGGCAGATGGATGCTTTGTGGGTCCACACCAAAGCCCGGAAGCGCAGGATGGGCAGGGCTTCCCCTGCCCAGCGTGGCAGGGCAGGCACAGGAGGCACAGCCATGACTTGCTGTTGAAGGTTCTCCCCTTGCGAGCCTCCTTTTCCATGCTGTGTTCTTCCTTCCAACAGAACCAGTTTGTGTACCGGGATGGTGGCTACACTGCGGAGGTGCCGATGCCATACAGGGCTCCGGGCTGCATCATTCCAGAAGCCCCAGCTGCTCAAGGGGCCACAGGAGAGATCTTTGAAGACACTTGCTGCAATGGCACACTGCGGAAACAGGTGGCAACCCTGGCAAAAGAGGACAGCAGCACCCAGAGGTACAGCGCTGACCCCACCGTCTTCATTCCCGAGCGGGTCGTGCGGGGAGAGCTGGATGAGGATGGGTACATGACACCGATGCGAGACAAACCTAAAACAGGTAAAATACTGGCTTTCCAGAGAGGCTCCTGGTCTAGCCTGGCTGTGTTTTTTCTCTTTGTACATCAGCAGCTTTTCATCAAAAATGGCTTTATTTAGTTACCCATCAAGGTTGAAGCATTCTGACTAGGTTAATATTCCTTTACATGGGGATTTGGTTTTCTCTCCTTAATTTTTTACTTCGAAATGCTCAAATGTGCCAGTATGTCAAAGTTGGTAATTCTCCCTTTTATTTTTTTTTGAGAAATAATAAGAGGAATGAAAAAAGCCAAGTCCCCTTCTTATCCAAACACAAATCTTCAGTTATTTCCAAGGAAAGGATCTATCTTCGGCCAGCCATAGTCCCAACTTAGCTTTGTTTATTGATCTTCTTATTCTTGGCATTGTGCTTGGTAAATGTCATGTTGAACCTACCACAGAACTGATACACACAGCTGGCATTTTATACCCAAGAGAAGTCTGGGATTGAAAGAACAAGATGTGCTTTAAAGAGAGCATCAGTGCAAGGGGAAGATTGCCTAAATCTGTGCCGGCTCAGCATGCTGCACTTCCCAGTTTGCCCTCATTCATTTCTTCCTCTTTAAGTAATGATAGCAATCATTTAGACGTAAGGGGATGTGTCATTATTAATTTGCATCCAAAGCTTTGCATTAGCTTTAAAGAAATTAATAAATGCAAATGTAAATGACAAGTCCCTACTGTGTTTGCTAAGCCACTTGTCCTTTGTGTTACATGATGGAGGAATGGAGGGAGCCCTGGGGCTTGACCCACGGCAGTAGCAGTTGTAGGAGTCTCCCTTGCAGTGAGTTACTTTCAGTGTGAGCACACATATATGTACCCACACAGGTGTACCCTGGAGATCCTCAGAGTTCTGCAGGAGCCACCTGAGCCCTCGGGGATGCGGCAGTAGCAGCCCAGGAGAAAGCAGCTCCTTCCTGGCTCCCTGGGCACAGACACAGGGTTGTCGTGGTGTGGCCACACACTCTGTGTTCTATGCCAGCTGCAGGGTTCAAATCAAAGCACTGCTTGGCTGTCATCACTAAAAAAAAATGTTCCCACTATTCAGCTCATATTCAGTGACAGCTGCAGGTTCAAAGGTGTTCACTGGGTCTTGAACTTTTGCCTTTAATAGTTCTAGCCCCATTCTGGATAAAACCAGATGATCCCATGACAGCAGGCAGGGCCTTTTTCCTTGCACCAGGACTCTATGGAGGTGTGTGCAGAACCCTTGAGCAGCACCGTGCTGCTGGAAATGGGGTGTTAATCCACAGCAAGTGATTTGAGGCAACTGTAACCTGCTCCAAGTCCCGTTTTGCAGCTGATCTAAGGCTCTCTTGTTCCCTTTCCAGGGGTCATTTGTATAACTTTTTTTTCATAATGCTTCAAGGCCCTTTGTCCTTCAGGGATGGAAGGTTTTTAATCAGGCAAGTTGTTCCATTAGAAATGAAGCTGTCTTAAAAGTTAGCCCTTGGGGATAGGCTTTGTGCAGAGAGGCTTAACTAAGATTCCTATAGAGTTTTGTGGATGGAAGGACTGCAGAGCAAAGGGTTTGCTAATAGGTCCAAGGTTGCAGAGGCAGGAGTCAGGCAGCCTGTTTGGCTCTGTAGATCATACAGTGAGAGGAAGTCCAGGGGAGCACATGGGCTATGGCTCAGTAAGAGCTGTAGTTTAGTTGGGCAGTGTGTTTGGTAAAACAGTCTTCCAAGGTATCTGTTTGAACCCATATTGTCTGTTTAGCTTGTAAGTACTTCATTTTTCACAAGTGTGTGTTCAACATAGTTGGCTCCTGGTCCCATCTGGAGTTCTAGGAATGGCTGAGGTGGAGGGTGCTCTAGTCCAAGTGCTGCTTCTGGTCACATGATGCTACATGGACGGATTACTACCACTCTTGGCTGACTTATTTTTTCTCTTTCCTTAGATTATCTAAACCCAGTGGAAGAGAACCCATTTGTTTCCCGACGAAAGAATGGAGATCTCCAAGCTGTGGACAACCCAGAGTACCACAACGCTCCCAACGGGCAGCCCAAAGCAGAGGACGAGTACGTGAACGAGCCATTGTACCTCAACACTTTTGCCAACACCTTGGAAAACACCGAGTACCTGAAGAACAATTTGCCGGAGAAAGCCAAGAAGGCCTTTGACAACCCAGACTACTGGAACCACAGCCTGCCCCCACGGAGCACCCTCCAGCACCCGGACTACCTGCAAGAGTACAGCACAAAATACTTTTACAAACAGAATGGACGGATCCAGCCCATAGTGGCAGAGAATCCTGAATACCTCTCTGAGTTCTCCCTGAAGCCTGGCACTGTGCTGCCCCCGCCGCCCTACAGGCACCGGAATACCGTGGTGTAGTGGCTGTGCTCTCACAGAAGTGGAAAGGCAACCCCTTCTAGCTGCCTCACTCTTAATCTCTTGCTCTCCCTTTCTCCTTGCCATTGTCCGTCCTCCCTCCCTCCCTCTCTTTCTCCCATGAGCTTCCTCTTCTTGCCAGTTCACTCATTTTTGATATTTCTAAGAGAAAGGATGTCTTGGAGTTGGTTGCAGATTGGGTTTGGAACCTAGAAGGAAGGAAGGAAAGAGACTGAAAGAAGGCATGTACAACCTGGCCTTTCCCACTTTCCACAGATGCAGGGGGTTGGATGCCCAGAGAAGCCAGTTGGTACCAGGAAAGGCCAGTGGCAGTGCTGCTGTCGAGCTTGTTCTCAGTGATTCAACCAGACACTGTAGGGAAAGCCACACAAAGGCTGATTCTTTCAGCAGGAACTGATAAGAGTCTGTACAGCACTTCTGGAAATCTCCATGCAATTTCCATCAGGGTGAAAAATGGACAATTTTTATATCCTGTGTGATAGTGTAGTAATTGAGATTGAGAATCCAATTTCTTTCTCTAACACTTTCTATCCCAGCAACTGAAAATGGCTAGTGTAGCTTTTCAAAAACATTCAGATCTTCATTGTGGCTTTCCAAGAAATGATGATGTGACTCCCACATACAGCTAAACCCTTCTTCTGAGCCACACCGTGATTTTGTGCCAATTCCCAGCCACAGAGACTCCTGCTCAGAACTGGAACCCTGACACGACCATTTTTGTATGTGTGCCAACACGACAAACACTTTAAACACAAAATACCATTCAGAAGAGAGTAACAAAACCACACCTCCAATATGTTCCTTTTGAAGCCAAAAAACAGGCCAAGAAATGAAGATTTGTATGCCAAAAGCTTTGCTTTCCTGTTTTATACCTGCTGACTATAAACACTTCAAAAGATCATCACTAATTCTTCCCTCTTTTTCTTCTTCATGGTCATGAAGGGAGCTGGGTATGCTGTCAGGCAACACTGAGGACAAGACAGAGAACTGAAGAGTTTGATAGGGGTCACTGATGTTTTTTGGGGTGGGGTGGGAAGGGTCCTTTAAACTGGAAGACAGACACTGGACTGGAGAAAACGCACATAGCAGTTCACTGGAAAGTTAGTTTGCACTTAACCTCTGATTTTATTTGAACTGTTTTCTGGATTTTGAATGAAGCAATATGGAAGTGACCAGCAAAATACAAAATAATCATTTTAAATTTAAAAAAATAAATAATAATTATATGTAAAGGATGACTGTGGAAATGCCAAAATGAAGCAAATCAAGTCTTTGGAACAACGTCTGCCAGTTCTGAAAGGCCAGTGCAGTGACTGCTTTAGAGAATACAGTGACAGAGCAGCCAGCTCTTCCTGTTGCTGTATGAAGGACAGCAGAGCAAGCCCTGGAAGGATCAGAGGAGGCAAATGTCCTGCTCTGGCTTGCAGCACAGTACAGAATACCATTTTTCTAAAAAGAAGGATTACTCTGGCACAGAAGACAGTGCATATGAGGTTTGAAAAGTCAAAATGTGCATGATTTGCAGAGCTTTCTGTCAAAAATGTAAATAAGTATGAGTCAGTCTCCTTGCACTTAGTTCTGCTTTTATCAACCTCATTTTTTAGGTAGACACCCCCTGACCTGCTCCTCTTTGGAAATCTCTTTCAAACCACAGTTCTGGGTGTTTTTAGTGACCGGGGGCAGGTGGGGCTGGGAAAGGAGGCGTAAGGGCCGGAGACACCGAGGCTTGCTCCTGGCACACCAAAACCGTGTGTGTAAGAGCATTTGTGAGCCTACTTCCCACCAAACATCTTAAGGAACTATTAGGTACCTTTGGAGATCTGCCTGTCTCTATCCATCAAGGCTTTTAAAGGGAAGAAGCAAAACCTGGTGGATGGCAATCTTGGGTGGTGCAGCAGTATTTCAGTTTATGTGCTTCACTTCTGTTAGGGCTGAGATCTTTGGGGTGACCTAACCTGGCAACAAAACCAGCAACAACCAGTGGTCTGGAAATGGCATCATCCTCTTCTAAATTCCTGCCATTCCAACAGCTTGCCACCTTTAATCTTAGGAAAGCAGAGGAAGGAGTAAGAAACAAGCAATAGTTACCCAAAGCTTGGTGGCTGAGGGTCAGCTTGACAAAGGTGTGAAGAGATTTCAAACCTGAGTTGGTTGTTACCCTTGTAGATGGAAAACAAACTCTGTGTGATCACAAGGCTGTTTCAGCCAGTGAGCTGTTTGTGCATCAGGTGTGTCCAGGCCAGCTGCAACCAGGTGTACACCGAGTACATATCTGAAGGTTCTGAAAGCAGCAAGAACAGGTACAGATCATTGAGCTGTTAAAAGGAGATCTTGGGTCAAGTGGTACCAAGGTGGTTTGTGGTGACAGGACCAAATGGCCAGCAGACCACTGTCATGGCATAGAGGGAAACAATCCTGCACTGAGGGGCCTCTTCTGGTGCCTCTGGTAGCTCCTCACCATCTCAGTGGGACAGGGGCAGGCACTGGGCAGGGGCTGGGGCAGAGAGGGTGGAACGAGGCCCTGGCTGGCTGCTCCAGGGAAGGTTTGCCCACAGCAGTGCTCACAGGGTGTCATCTGGTGCACAGGCCAAGGTCAGCCAGGCTGGGACAATGCTGCCAAGCTGCCTGGGGACAGAGACCAGCACAGGAATGTGGGTGTCCCGTTTCAGCACAGCAGCTGCCCACAGTACCATAGGTAGGTGGAGAGAGGTTGACTTGTCCCTGAACAAGTCTCGTAACAGAGTAACTCCTAGTGGAGACAAAAACATAAAATAAAATCCTGCGCAGCTCACATGTTTGAATTCAGAGATGAGCTCAAAGGCTGCTGGGGCAGAGGCAGGCACACCTCCAGAGCCAGGCACTGGGATGGAGCTGCTCACACAAGCTGAGAGCTGTTTGTTCCTCTGGTAATGAAGTAGTGCTCATGTTGGAAACAAGCCCATGGAGTAATCCAAATGTAAATACTGATGGGGTTTAACAGTTTAATGTTTTATTTCTTACAGGGCTTGAATTATTTATTAATTTAATTTGTTGACTGTGGGTGTGCTATAATATATTAAGTAACATGGAAATGCAGAGGTTCCTGCAAGTGGGGCAGCAGGAAACCTGGAACAGGAGCTTGGGCTCTGCCTAGCAGCCAGGCTGAGCCGTGCTGAGCCGTGCCAGTGGGTCTGGGATAGCAGAGGACAGGCAGAGGCTTAATGAACACAGTGATTCAGGATGAGGGAGAACTCCACACACTGCAGCTTCACAATTTATTTTTTTTATTATTTTCTGAACTTCTGGTTTGAGTTGCACTTGCCAAAACTGGCTCTTGGGTTCTGTGCCGTGCCAGTCGCTGACCCTTGCCCAACAGATGGGCCTGTGTGGTGCTGAGGCCACTGGTGAACCAGCCTCTTTTCCCTGGTGAGAGAAGCAGTTATCTGAACCCTGCTCCTTTCCTCTGGAAGAGAAGTTCTGAGCTATGCTGGCAGGTTTTGCCTCTTTGCAACAGATAGTTTAACCATGGCTAAAGAAAAAAAGAAAGGGAAACTGAGAGCAGAACTGTTTGGCTGCTTTAATCTGATCAGCAGAAACACCTGGCTGTCCCTAACTCACATCTTTGCCTTACTGGGTATTGCTGCTGGCTTGGTGAAAGAACCTGGGCAAGTGCACGTGGCAAAATCATGGCAAGCATTCAACTGGTATTCATATGGGATGAAAGATAAAGGCCAGGCTCTTTAATGCATAATGACAGATTTGGGGGAAAAGCACATATTTCCACACACAAACTGCATTTTGTCAGCACAAAGTAGCAGGTGAGCACATCAACAGAAGTACTTTGGGTGTAATTCACTCTCTAATGCTACAGAAGTATCTGTATGTGGCACACTTGGGTTTTGTGGGTTTTAGAATGCAGTCTCCTGTTTATAAATGTTCTCCTTCCTCCTTTTGTCGCCTGTGTGACAGGACAGCAGTGACCAACTTTTCAAGAGCATGTTTTTACCCGAGTGTAGATCAGCCATTTTCCAAGGCACAAAGCAACGTGCTGAAGGAAAGAGAACAATAGCTTATTTTTTCCTGATCTCTTTCAGTGATACTTGTCTCAGCTGTTATTATCTACCTGAGGGTCACTGCAAGTGGATGCTGGGGCCAAGTGACTCACTGTAACATAATTGGCTGAAACCAACTACTTTTTCTGCAAAACAGCCAGGAGGGATTCTTACATGGCCATTGGCTCAGATGTAGCAGAGTATTTACAACTATATTTCAAACAGGTTGTCTCTCTCAGGTAGCAAGAGATGGAAATAAATCTGCAATAGGAGCCACCATGTGGGTCTGTTTCAGGTACCCTGAAATCCTTTTCTGTGTACAGAGAAATGTTGTGTTACCCCTGGATGTACCGCTTACTTTGTAGAAAATGTGCTTCTTCACTGCAAGACTCATATGCACTGATCTGACACCTGTTTCCAATAAAGATTTGAGAGGGAGAGCATTTCCCTCACCCTCAGCCACCACCAATTCCAGCCCAGAAGGAAGGAAAGTGGCAGCTCTGGAAGAGCAGCTCAGCCCTGACTCTGTGGATCCAGTCTTTCCATAGCTTTAGGTAGAGCTGAGCAGCACAGGGGAGAAGTATGAGCTGTGAGGTGAGTCAGCCTTGAAATACAGCTTGGTTTTGGGGATGGAAAATCAGAGATCAAAGAAAAAATCTTTTTTTGTCTAATGGTGTGTCTGTGTAGGTGTTGTGCATCATGGTGGCAGCTAACGGAATGATGGGATTGTTTGAGCTCTTTTATTCCATCTGGGAGATGAGGAGACTGGCACAAGACAGAATGAGGCTCTTGGTCATGTAATTCCCCAGGAAAACTGAAGGCATCCCTGTGGGCTGTGCTTCCCTGGCAGCCCAGGCACCCTGGGCAGGCGTGTCCTTACAGAAGGGATAGCGACCACTGCAGTACCCACGAGCACACACAGGGACACTCACACTCCAGTGTGCCAGCCCTTTAGGGAGGAAGGAATGGGAGCACCAGATGTGCCCAGGGCTGGCAGCTGGGCAGAGGCCATGAGTCAGGGTTGGCTGCTCCCCTCACCCTGCACAGCTGGTGTCTCAGGGCTTTCCCAAGCACATTTCGGAACTATGGAGCTCAGATAGGTGTTTACGTGCTTGGAAGGCTGTTTGACTTGAGGGTGAATGGTGAAATAGAGGCTTTAGAATAGTGAGAGCTGGCCCTGCAGTTTTCAGTCACCCCTTTCGCTCTTAGAGGGCACCTCAGAGGGGACGATGCCACCTCAGTTTCCCTTTGGCAAGGCTTTTGCAAAATGTGGCACATGAAGTCTCTGCACCTGCTCATTTCCAGCTCTGTCACTTGCTATAGTCTCACTCCTGTGGATCTTCGACCTCTGCTGCTGACAAAACAGCTCATCTGTGGTTAGATAAAAATCTTGGATTTGGGTTCAGATTGTTTTCCAGAAAGCCGGGGTAGGGTGGCTGGCTGTAGTGCTTGTGCTCCATCAGGCAGGGAGCTGCAGTTGTCCCACAGAGCAGCCTCGGTGCAGCACCACTGTGTGTGCAGGGTTCCCTCCTTTTTATTTTCAGCCTGTTGCTAAGCATTTGTTATACAGGTGGAAAAGGTCAGCGTTACAAATGGGGCTTTCAGATTGGGAACAAATAACAGAAATAAAGCTATGTGGTTAGAAGCACCATTCTAAAATGTCCAAAAATCATGTCTCCATATTAGTTTTAATGTTATTTAGCACGATTTTATTTTACCACTGTGTGGAATAGTGCTTTCTTCCCATGGTAGGCTCCTTGCTCTTGAGGAAATCGCGGGCAGGTGAGGCTGTTGGTGGTGCTGCAGTGATGGCTGGGATCTGCCTGTAAGTTTGGACAATGCAGAGCACCCTTTAGGGAATTTTGTGAGCGTTCAGGTGACTGATGGTGATGGCACTCAGTGGGGCTTGAACTGTAGCCAGTCTCATCTCCTAAGCAGAGTCAGAGGGATACCTTCCACCCAGGGCATCCTCCAGCTGGGGTCTGTGGCAGCACTAGAGGAAAAGGTGTGAGGGGCAAGTCCAAGGACATCCCAATAGGAAACAAGAGGAGTCAAAGCTGGATTTTTTTTTCCTTTTTTATTATTTAATTTTAGAAGTGAGTTTTGTGGACCTTGGCAGAGAGAGGTTTTAATGGGAGTTTTGTAAGGCGTTAGACAGTGTGAGTAGTTATGTCCCAGTTCTTCTCCCCTCATCAATAAATATGCCATGAAATCATGCTCCAGTGGTGTTCTGGATGAACCCTCCAGGGTGAAGGTGCATCCTGCCCAGCACCCTCAGGCTGCTGGCTCAGGTGTGACCAGGGCCACAGGTACACGGAGCCATCGGCTGTCACTGAGCGCCGTTTGCCAGCAGTTTGGTCCACAGCCCAACCTTTGAGCTCTCCTAGGGGGGAAACACTGCATTGTCCATAGCACTCTGAAGACTAAACCCTTTTGGGATAACCACAGTAGGGAACTGTGACTGGTATTTTCTAAGTGTAGATATGTATGCCGTTCTTTCGAGGTAAGGTACTCTGACATATGTAGCATAAACTGGTCCTGCTGTTAAATGGGTCGATTATTAACTGAGCAGCTGTGTAGGGGTAGCTAACTTTGAATGCATGAAACCACTGTTCCTCTGGACATGGGACAGGAGCTACTTGTGGGGGTACTTATGGTGGGGTAATGCAAGAGGAAAATGCAGGTGAATGAGAAAAGTGGTAATTTTTTATAGTATTTTAATGATGGAAATTGGTACACATTTGATACATTATTCACAGTGGTTTTAATACCTTCTTTTGCCCAGTTTTTGCTACTTCCCCAACACTGTTAAGCTGGAATTGCTAAATAGGTAGCAGCCCTAGTATAGGGAAGGGAAACTGAGGGGAAAAGAAGTCTCTTTCTAAGAACAGAGATAGCCAAATTGTATTTCCTGACCTGGTGGTCTTGAACCACTGACTTTTCAGATGAGGCTCAAATTCATGCCCCGGAAGATGACATTACTGTCCCCTGGGAATCAAGGGCTCCCACCTGGGAAGTGACACTGGGATAGCACTGAGCTCCTGGTGACTCCTGATCACAGTGCCAGCATGGCCTGGCCCAGAGGAACCAGCAGCAGAGATGGGATGGTTGGGGATTTTGTCAATTCTCCACGTTCTGAAAGAGCCACAACATAAAACAACAATACTTCTGCCTTATGAAGTACCTTCAGAAGAAGAGAGGTGTCAGCATGTTGGGGAAGACACTCATCTCTTGCGAAGTGATGCATTCAGAGTTAGCTGCCTTTCTGAAACAAAAATTTAAAAAAATTCAAAACCTACTGTATGTTACTTTGAAAATGTGAATAGTATTTTTATAGCTTGTTAAAGACACAGCTAGTTGCATTTGTAAATAAGGATAATGTTGCTTTTATTTTCCTTGTGGACATCATTGTTTGGAACATAATTGTCCTTAGGGTTGATTTGTATATAGGTAATTTGCTTGTGATTTAAGCCACTCCTCCCCTTTCCTTTCTCTCCCTTCCCACCCTCTGGTTTCGGTTAGAAGTACCATTTTCAGCATTCTGTGTGATTCCGTGTTTTAGCACTATTGTGGTGTGTTCAGACTTTCTGCACTTGCTTACACAGTAGGGTATGCCAATCGTGCGTGGCGTAATGTTACTTTAACCTTTCATTTCTCATATTTTAGCTGTCGAGAATTAAACACTGTTAAAATACTTACTGACCTGGGTTAATATTAGGCACATATTTTAGCATATTTTCCCTTCTTTTCATGGTTTCCTGGGTTTTTTCTTTTTTTCCTTTCCCTTCCCTTTTGTCTTGTTTGGAAGCTGGGAAGAAACCTGTGGATCTTCTCTTTGTGTGGTTCTATTCCCCACTCCCGTGTGCAGCCCGGAGTTTCTCCTCATGGTCCTTGGGGTAGAGCTTTATCTGTTTGTTAAGGCAAATGTAGACTGCAACCCACCTTGCATCAACCCACGCTCATCCCAGCTGAACAATTTGAAAACTGTTCTGCCTTTTTGTTACATGAATCTGTCAGAAATATATTTTTAATTTAATATAAATGAAATTCAATAAAATATGAAACAAAGTCTCCGTGCACATGTGAAATCTCTTGGAAGGTGGCTTGAGTGCTGCCAGTGCCACAGAGTCCCTATGTCCATGGAAAGCCCCGGAGCTGGGGCAGCCACACACACCCTACGCACACACACAGAACCTCACACACACCCTACAGACACACAGCACCCAAAACATTCCACACTCCCCCCCACACACACAGACAGAACCCCACACATTGCATACACGCCCTACACACAGGGATCACAGCCTACCTGACCCCAGTTCCAGCAGCCAAGTTCCTGTGGAGCAGCTTGGCCCACCATGGCCCACGAAGGTGTCGGTGCCTGTGCCCTGTGCCCCAGCTCGTTCACTGGGTGTCCAGTTGCACCCACAGCTGCCCTGGCTCAGCTGGGCTGATTTACCCCCCCAGCTTCATTGCTGGAGGGAATGGAGGGTGGTGTGGGGGAATTCAGACACATTAATTCAGTGCATACATAAAATCTAGCCCCAAGAATCACAGGGCCCCCTATGCCAACAGGCACCCTCTGGGCACGCACCCCACACCCGCGTGCCTTCATCTCACCCCAGCACCATAGCTTGGCCATGGCTGGCTCTGCCTTTGGCAGCTGCACCTTTAAACCCAGTTGGAAAACATGGAGATGCTTCCCACACTCTCAGACGGGCTGAATAAGCCCCCCCCAGGTGCTGCCAGGTGCCCTCAGTCCAATGCCCACTCTGTGTCTCATTTAAAACCCATGATTCGCACACAGTCCTGTGAGATTTAACTGAGGCATTCCCTGCCAGTGCCACAAGTTAATTCCCCTGGGGTCTGGCACATGCCCTAACTCAAACTGGTCCCACTGCCCCCAGTCTGCATCACTGGCTGGTGAGCATTGCCCTGTATTGCCAGGCCTCTGGAAAGCATTTTAAATTTAGCTAGAAACCCATAAAGGTCATTTGGCTCTTTGAGGTGCATTTTAAAACACTCCAGTCTCCCTGGACTGCAACTCTTTGTTTCATGAATGGCCTCAACATTTTATCCCCAGCAGCCTGGAAAGGTCATTGCAGACACACACAGTTCTCAGTGTTGGAATGCTGGAACATTCCCCACTGCCTTCAGGGAGTAGAAGCACAAGCTGTGTGTAACAACACCACTTTCTCAAAGCAGGTATGGATGACGTTATTAAGCATTCACACTTTGGAGCTGTCAGGAATATAAACTCTATTTTCCATAGGAGGGGGAGGGGAATTGAAAGAGCCCTGCTGCAAGCCCACCCTTTCACGTTCAGCCCCACACCACAAGGCCCTTCCATGGCTGGAGCGCACCCAGGGACACACGCTGGCTGCAAGGCTGCAGCTGATGGAGCCCCACACATTGGAAACAGTGCCTGGTGCAGGGATTTGGCATCAGCATGACCTTTACAACATAATAGGCCACAACAGAACTTCAGCAACACTTCAGAAATGAGCAATACAAGTTTTAAGACACATGCATACACACATGCAAACACACACCCCTTTTCCCCAAGTGGGTTTACTTAACTGGCCAAAAAAAGAAGGAAAGGAAAGAGTAAATCAACCACCTATTTTCTAGTGAAATACATTAATTTAAAGCCCTCTGCTACTCATTCAGAGAAGCTTGGCAAAGGCCATGGGGTTCAGGTGTTTAAGGTGCCATTGAAAAGCACAGCTGAGCTTTTGCAAGCAGTTTCATGCCACATTACTGGTGATAAAGTTCTTTGCAGCCCTCTGTCACTCATGAACCACATGGGCACACACATATGGAATTATTCAAACCTGACGCCTCATCACTGAAAAAAAGTTGATCTTGTACTAAAATAAAAAAATACCTACAGGGTTTTTTTGAGGAATATGTTTTGTTTTTGTAGTAGTAGTAGGGGTGTCATCCCCATTCACCCCAGCTGGCCCAGGGTATCTTCACCCTTCACAGTCTGGCTCATGACTGCCCAGTGTTCAGCTTACTGAGGTTTGCAGAGGCAATGCTGGCCAGCTGGCACATTTTATCCTACTGCAACAAGCCTGTGCCTTGAGCACTGGGGAAATTGGTTTTTCTCCCTCCAAATGCAAAATAAGCAGCCACTGCTGGCACTGTAACACCTCTGTTAAGGCTTGGGACCTTCCCAGCAGGAGAAGCTGCTTTACCAACTTCACTAACAGCCCCGGAATTCAGACAAATCCCTTTAAAGCTTTCACTCAGTTTGCAAACCACACAAGGACTGTAAAGCTACTGAAGAGGCCAAATGAGCATCTCATTTAAAATAAACCCTCCAATACATTGAAGTAAAGTAAAACAGGAAAGTAAAAACCATCAGCAGGTAAAAATCAGCTCAGCTTCACTGATGAGGCTAAGGCTATTGCTAAGATTCAGGGGTGTTTCCTATATCATCTCTCAAAAACTGGGCCAGCAAACTTTTGGAAGCTGGTGCCAGAAGCTAGAAGAAGTCAGGAGAGAGAAAACCAAGCTTCCCTTTGGCTCCTTTAACCTTTAAGCTATAACACACTGCTTGACCTAATTTCTCTGCCAGGCTTACAGGGAGCCCATCATTGTGGTGGGACAGGCTGTATCAGGCATTCTCTCCAAGTGGGAAGAAACACAGGGCTCTAAGACAGAGTCAAGAACAGTGCTGCGAGGGTAGTGAGTGGGGAGCTTACCTGAAAAGCTGGATTTGTTCCTTGATCCCTTTGTTTTGGCAAATCCTCTCCTGGCACAGGAAGACTGAGCCTAAAATATGTCCTCCTGAGGCATTTTAAGACCACATCACTAAATGTCTGCCAGCTGAACAACTGGGAGCATTTTGGCTTCAGTCAACTAAAACATTTTTGCTTGGTCCTTTTGAAAATTTGGTGGAGGGTGGTGTAGGGGCAGTGGCACTTTTTTTGGTTTGTGTTATTGGGGAGCTTTTGTTTGGGCTTTTTTCTTTAGCTCTCTATACAGATTCCCCCCAAGCAGATTCCTAGGGGCATCTGGAGTGTTGGTACAGCACCAGTGCATTCCCTGCTCCCTCCAGCCTGTCCCAAGTGGATAATCTGCTCTTCTTCAGTCAAAGTTTGTTCCTTCCTGGGCAAAAATTATTTTAAAGGTTGGCCAGAAAGGAGGCTAAACCATCTCACAACAGCTCAGACCTTTGCTCCTCACTCACCTGGGGTTTTGCTGTTTGAGTCTGAGCCCTCTCCAGCCTCCAGTGCAGCCACTAAGCATTCCAGTCCATGGCCACCACATAACACCCAGACTGTCTCAGCAGCCACAGAGAAAATTGACATGGGCCATGGGGGTTATGACACGATGGGGCAGATAAAGGCAAATTGTGGGCAGTCGTGAATACCTGTGACAATAATTTGCCTCTAGAAGAGCCCCTGAGAGCACAGGGAGCCTCCCCATCCTCCAAGAGATGATACTGCTGGCAACAGCTGGGTGAAGTCCCCCAGCATGCCCACAGCCCAACTCAGGGAGCTCGCATGAGTCTTTACAGGTGCCTATTTAGAAAAAAAAAATTAAATTATTATACTTAGAAAACTGTTTCCATGCTGTCTGCAACCCTCCATTCCAGCCCATCTTCCCCATCAGAGCAAGGCGTTGCTGGGTTTTTAACCCTGACCACACAAGTCTATCCAAAGCCTTTGTTCAAGGGGTCAGCCAGCAATTCCAAAGGGGCAACCACTCCATAGCTCCAACCTGTCATGCCTGCTCACTGCTCCAGAAGGAACAGCTGGCAAATAGCCAGCACAAGTGCAAAATTCTTTTCCCTATGAAAAATCCTCCCCACTACCCTCTGCTTTTCTCACACCAAGAAAAGCCTTTACTATTATGCAAAAAATATTTGTAGGAATTGCTTCGTGCAATACACCGGCAAGCCAACAAGATTGTGGCAACAAGGGAAGAAGTCATATTTTCCTTTCAGCCATGCCCACAGCAATCTGCTTTGTCCCTGTCACACAGGGCACTTGTTGCTGTGCCCCCTGCAAGAGCCTTGTGCAGAGCTGCACAAAGGAATAACAACAAAGGAAATATTTTGTTCCCACAGAATAGAAATCACCATGATCTTTCAGACCTCTCTACCAACGTGTTCCTGGCAAAGCAAGGCCCAGGATTAGGGAAGGGATGGGCACAGGGGAGGCAAGGAGGAATGAACAAATAACTGTCCTGTGTGAGAAGCATCTGAACTATTTCATGCCCTGCTGCTTTGGCACCTGTGTCTTTCTCTGTGTCTCTGCCTCTGACCCTGCTGGTCCAGTTGGGGCTGGGGACTGCAGGACCTCCCCTGCTTTCCTCAGTAGCTGAACCATGAAGGTATCACACGCTGCAGCAGGGCACAGGGAAGGCAACCTGGAAAGCCAACAGGACACAGCTCCAGCAAAAATCAGCTTGCCAGCAGCAGGATCCAACTACTCAAACACAAGTCAGTCAGCAGTGAGTGGTCCTGCACACCATTGCCTCTGAGAGACACAAAGCAGCACCTGGGGGTGGAAACCACCTGCCCTTTGCTATGGATGGGAGTAGTTTTCCACAGAGGAATTGCTTCCTTATTCTATTACCTTCTAACATGGCAGATGGCACATTTGGGTTCCCCAGTTGTGCTGAATGCCACATCATTGCTTTATGTTTCAAAGGAGCTGTGGCACCCCTGAATCCTGCTAAAGGAAGGGAAACAAACCTTAGTTAGGGATACACACCGATTATGACTGAGCACTGAGGCCACCCTGCCTGCACTGCTGTCTGTAAGACGTGATTTACAGACGAGGAGAAACCCGGCAGGAGCCTGTCCCTGTCAGGTGCTGCCTGTCTGCAGGGAGCTGTGTCCTGGGCATGCTCCCCCCAGCACAGTGATTCCCTCAGCTGAACCAGGCATATCTGGAGGCCCTGACCAAATGGACACACAAATACAGGCAGGGGCACCAGCCCACGAACCAAGCCATTTACCCCAGCACTGCCATGCTGTGCAGTTTGGTCTGAGTGACCTGAACAGAAAGCAGGGAAGCAGGAAAGAGGAATTGTTTGAGAAGTATTTTCTTGACTGAATTTGCTGCTTTACTAAAACCAGTGTTTGGTGGGGCGGTGGTGGCTTCCAACCAAGAGCCAGGAGTTGTGGAAGGAAGTGGGGACCAGAAAGCCTCTGAGGACCCCAGCAAATATGATATCGGCCAGACTTAGACAGGAGTTGTTTGTGTATCTGGGGCAGACAGATTGCATGTCCTGCCATTAGATGTATTGTCTTGGCCAGAAGAGAGAAATGAGGCAAGAACTTTCTTTCTCTGCTGCTTTATCTGCTCTATGCAGAATTGTCAGATTATGCAGAAATACCAAGCATCAGACAGTGAAATGTTTGCACTGCATTTGCATTGTTTCCAGAGCAGAGTAAAACATGCTCATTTTGATTGAAGGTATCTCTAACCCCAAGGGAGAAAATGATTGTGCATGGAAGGCAGGACTAATGACTGAGTAGTTTTCCAGTGCTGGTCCACAGCACAGTTACCATGGCCTGAGCTGGCTCCTAAGTCCTCAAGAGCAGCAGAGCTATGAGCTGACCCTGCCAGGCCCTGGCTTGTCGGCACCAACACCCACCACACACTCGCTGACCTCAGGGGATAGGCACAGACCAGGCAGACACACCAAACATGCTGTGTGTGTGCTCCTTAAGGCAGCTTTGGTGAGTGCTGAGCTGCGCACACCAGTGTGGCTGGAGAGATGGATCATTTTTCTGGAGGAGACCTTAGGTGTGCTGCCCCTCCCCTCCCCACAGTCCTGTGCTCCCCAACTGTTTTTAGCCCTGTTTCTGTACCAATGCCATGGTGGCCAAGTGACTACTTCAGCATACACAGACATGTGACATGGAAAAATAACCCAGTGTCAGGGACTTTACTGTTCCTGCTGGGTTTTTGTTCTTTGAGCCATAACCAGTGGCAACCAAAATCTGTGAGCAAGCAGTTTCTGATGGGTCTGATGTCACACAAATTTATAAAGAAGTTTGCAGGTGGATCAAAGCAGGGCATTTGTAATGTAAATGATTAAGAGCAGCTATTTGTGTCCCAGCACAGAGGATGAAACACCTGAGGCTGTAAACCCCAGTGCTGCATGAGTCTGCCTCCACCCCCAGGGTGCATCCCAGCCAGGGAGGCAACAGAAGCTTTCACCTCCTGAATCAGGGCAACACTCACCAGTTTGTTCTCAGCAAAACCTCACTGCTCCAAGTTACCTGTATCCACACTGCAGCTTGGCTTTCACCTGTCCACTACCTCTGTGGGAGAGCATCAGTAGCTGTCCCTGAACACTGCAGGTGGGATGGAGAGGTCTGAGAGCACAGCCTGCCACAGCGATGCATGGGGACACATCCCATCCCAAGGGGATGCTGGTGCCTTGCTCCCCAGCAGCTGGGGGCAGCCTCACTGGGCACAGCAGGGCTCAGCAGGTTTCGCTGGCACCACATGGATCTGATGTCTGGTTCCAAGGTTTCCTGGGAAACTTTTTTTCGTTTCTTAGTACATCTGTTATGCCACCGCCCCTGGCCAAAAGTGTGATGGAGGTTACTGCAGTCTGGTGGGCAGAAAGATCTCGAGCATCCAACCACCAAACGTGGGAGATATGACAGAGACATTAATCTCCTAAATGATTCAGCTGATTGGATTTTGTATTTCCTTGGAATCCACGTACTGTTCTGGGTCTTTCTTAGTAAGTGGGGCAAAACCCCACTGAACTTTAATAGAATGGAATAACTTTAGCAGGTGGGTCTCTGAAACTGCAATAGTTAAAATAAGTTAGACTCCAAATTTATCAGAGCTCAGAATAGTGAATTATCCAGTGGGTACCTTTGTGCAGGGAAGCTGCTTCATTTCAGTCAAACAGAATGGAGAAACAGTGGAGCATGTTTCCTGTCACACTAGAAATATTCTTTAGCTTTTAATAAAGACAAAAAGAGGAGGAGTAGGTGGATATTTTAGAAGCTATTATTCAATAGTTTATAATGGTATCTACGGTACTTTGGGAATAATGTTGAGGAATGACATCCATATCACAAGAGAGGGGCTGTGTCTCCTGCTGCTCCTTGCAACAAGGGCAACACAGGGAAGAGTAGGAAACTTTGGATGGCACAATGGGCTCAGCCATCCAGGTTAAAGTGCCTTTCTGAATAATGGTTTTAAAATGCTTTTGAACTTATCAGGAGAATGAAGACTTGAGAGACTTTGGATTAAAGTCACAAGGCAGGCAAAAGATGGCAGGAGATGCTTTGCCTAAGCTTCCCTGGCATGCCAGTGCTAGAGCCAACCCATAAACCCAGACCTCCTAACTCCCAGGCCAGGGACCCACTGAGCAGGTGATCACCTTGTATTGCAGCCCAGCATGGGTGCCTAGGGCTGCACAGGAAGCTGGAAAGGGACACAGTTGGGACAACTGACCTCAACCAACCCAAAGGATATCCCAGAGCATGTGACCAGATCATGTTCAGTATAGAAAGCAGAGGGGAAGAAGGGGGAACATTCAGAGTGATGGTGTTTTGTCTTCCCAAGTCACTGTTACGTGTGAAGGGGCCCTGCTCTCCTAGAGATGGCTGGACACCTGCCTGCCCACGGGAAGGGGAGAATTAATTCCTTGTTTTGCTTTGCTTGTTTGTGGCAGCTTTCGCTTTACCCATTAAACTGTCTTTATCTTAACTCACAATTTTCCTCAGTATTGCTCTTCTGATTCTCTGCCCTGTCCCATCAGGTGCAGCTGAGTTTGGGTTAAATCATGACACACTCTGTTGTGCTTACACTCCCTATTGTCAGATCTCAAAGCTGGGTGAGAACAGGTGTGAGACTACCCTGAATTACATTACTTTTTAACTCATTGAAGAAGTGATATCTTTTTGGTTTTCATACCATCCTTTCAAAATCCACCTGCTGTGCCACACTGCTCAGCAAGCTGGCAGTGAGACGCTAGAAGACTGCATTGGGATGGTAGATATCAACATGCCCCAGATGCCTGTTGAGAGAGGGCTTAGACCTCAACCCCAGCAGGGTTTTGTATGCTAGGCTTTGGAGAAAGCGGGGAGGTGCTAATACAGTCCTGCCACATCAGACGTGGAGACAGGAGGTGGTCACAGCCACCTTGCAAGTCCAGCTGGAGACCAGAGAGGATTGCTCTCTTGAGGGAAAGGAATCATTTGTTCTTCATGTGTACCACTAATGACAAGAGAAACTTTAGATTTACCATACCTTCCTTTGTGTGTACCTTCTTTTGTGTTTCCTTTGCCTCTGAAACCATCAGAACAGACAGCTCTTCTTGTGGTTGTGACTGGCACCGGTTTCACCATGTCTGCAAAATACATCATTGCAAACTCATTTCCTGCTCCACCTCATTTGTGACAGGAAGCTGAGACTGCTGTTAAGGGCTAAGACAGGAGCCTCTGAGGATGCTGCCAATCCAGCACAGCCAGAGGCTTTCCTTCAAATACCAAGAAATTCACTTTTCAAGAGCAACAGTGTATGGGACATTACTCCAAATGAGAATTTCTTCAAGGTACAGTGCCTTGTGTACTGGAGGACCTTCAGGTTGAGCTGGAGTAAAATCTCTCCCCAGCTGAAAAGCCCCAGTGCTTGGATTCGTGCAGCAACAGTGGAAGATGCATGCAGTCTGCAGTGTGTATGTCTGTCCCGCACGAGGCTGTTATCCCCAGATGTCACTGCAGGGTATCACAGGGGCTGTGCAGGAGGATTGCACAGACAGGGCATTTCCTGACACTCTGGACTGCTGCCTTTTCATTAAAAGTTGAACTTTGTACAAGTAGCTGTAATTTTCTCGCTTCCTTCTGGAGCTTGACCTGAAGGAAATAGACACATTTAGGATACCTGACATAACACTAGAAACTTTCTGGTCAGATGAGGGCACTGACAGCTCAGTCAGAAGAGGAGACAAGAGAAAATGTCCTTGTTCAGAAAGACTTTGTGCCCCCTTGCTATGCCTGTGTGGTCCCACTGAGCCCATCTGGATCCCTTGATCAACAGCTACTTTTCTTTTAAAGTAAGTCCACAATCACTCTGTCAGGACACTTCCCCACCATGAGGTTAATGAAGAGTCCACCAGATGGACAAAACAGGGAAAGTCTCAGTCCTAAGGTTTGTCACTTAAATATCTCTTCACTGGAAAGCACTGATTGTTGAACAGGAAAAAAATTGAGTCTACTGCCGTATATTAAATTAGTTATTCCCCCCCCATGCACATAAACCAGGACACCAGAAGCAAAAGCTAGTGACATTTATATCAGAAAAAAACCCAGAGGTGTCTATTTTCCTGTGCCCCACAGAACCCAGACTGAAAAAGAGAGAGGGATGATGACTTTTCAACTGATTTAATAATGCAAAACCTGAGGAAGAGGCGTGCTGCACAGAATACCGAAGAGAGATTGCAAATAGATGGATTTGCTGATAGTACACTACTTGCTTCTGCTATTCCTCTCTTGACACGGCGTCTGCTGCCTACCAGAGCAATCATATCCAAGTGTAATTGTCTAACAATTGTTCCGCACTGAGGAAATAGTTCTGATTACAGACATTAACAAGTTTAGGCATTAAGCTTCCTCACTGTAATTACCCTTGAGCTTAGTCTCACAAATGAATTAATGTGCTGATCGCTTGGACTAATAGAACAAGCAAAAGGGTGATGAATTGCTTCCAAATCAGTTAAAATCAAGCGTGACATCATTTAATTAATTTCAAACCTTGAGGGGAGGAGAAAAGGGGTCAGCATGACGCTGAAAAGAAAGGTCTCTCTCCCTTAGTGATTTCTTTGGAGACAGAAGTATGCAAACAGGGGAGGATGGGGCTGGGGAAAAGGAAGAGGTGCACCAGGTGAGGAGGATGCTGAAGATGGGACTGTGCAATTTCTGTGTTTGAGCAGGCAGGTCCAGGTGGCTGCAGCTGCGTGACCAATTCACTACAGCTGACAAAGGTGCAATGCATGGATTTCTTCTGGGTATGAACAGATGCATTGGTCACCTCACGTTGAATTTTAGTCATTCCTGAATTCATGTACAAACCCTGCTTCTCCTCCAAGCAGACAGCCCACTCCTGGCCTTCCCAAGGGTCACAGTTCCTCTGTGAGAGCTGAGCGTCTGATGACAGCATTATCAAAACCCCTCTCCTTGGTCATGTATTCTGGCAGGGGATCATTTGCCAGGCTGACAGCACAAGGTTTGGCTGGCCACTGCTACCATGAACAGATAGACCGTTACCCTCCTTGACTTCTCTTCCCAGTCACGTTTTTTTAGAAAGGAACAAAAGGGGTCAATGGAAAGGACATGGCAGGGCTTTGGACTGCTGCTGTGAAGTACAGACTCTCTTAGGCTAAAGTTGCCCTTGGATGGCTGCCCACCTGTAAAATAAAATGGCATGGCACAAGGAGCTTGTACCTGACAGGGTTCCATGTGGAGTTTCTCCTTGCAGCCCAACAGATAATGACCCATCACCAACTTAGATTTCCTACACAAACAGACACCAGTAGAGAAGGCTTTATAAATCAAAGGTCTCCATTGCAGCTCACATCTAGAACAGGGTTCTGCAGTAGGGAGCAGACTAGTGGGGGATATTTTACAAACACAGTTGTGGCCTGACGATAGTTTAAACACGTTAGCAGCACACACAGACATACATCTACCTGTACACAGACACTCCAGGATTTGTGCTCTGGAGACAAACAGGTGCTCATCTCTTCTAAGTGTATATATGTGACATAAAATACACCTTCAGTGACACACACAGACAAGAAAGCACAAAAATAGTATACCCAAACACTTGATTTCATGTAAATGACAAGGAGTTTTGTCACTGCTGATTTCAGTGGGAGCTGCATAAGGCCCACAGTTCTTTTACTTTAGGTTTAATCTACATTTTGTTTCCATGAATTCTGGAGCAGTGAAGGGAAGGAGGTGATGAGACATGTGAAAGCTAAATTTAAAGATAATTCATTCTCATAAGTGTGCAGAGCCAGCATGCTTTATGGCAGAGCCTGGCTGCCCCTTCATTAGAAAAGGGACCAACTCCCCTCTATTACTGAGAACAGTAGTTTGGGAGTCTCCCTGTGACAAGACTGTTTCATGGGATTTGTCAGAGACCAGAAGTCCAGCAGCTGAATATCAACACCCTCTGGCAGCATTCATCATTTTCTTGGCTATTTTAATCCATCCTGTCACCCTGGTGACAGTACAGCTTATGAGTCCATTTGTTTGATAGAGACCTACAATAAATCCAGTTAGTGCAGCAGAGTGCAGGTGACAGTCATTGTGATATAGAGCAGATTCCTTATTCCCAGAACACAATCTTGCAAGGCATCAGCCATTTCCTGAGATGGCCATAGCTCTATTTGCTCTGTTTTTAAATTACAACCAGCAAACAACAGCAAGGAGCACCAGCAGCCTGGCACTAACATTTACACATGCAAAAGGTTTGAAGGTCCTGAACTTCCTTTCCTAGTGGTGACCTGACAAATTCTCTGCAGCCTCGCCAGTCTCATGGGCAGTCAGAGATCTTGAAGAAGACCCAGCTGTCCCTGCCTTGTTCATCCAGCTTACCACAGAGGTGCTGGTTCTGCTCTGACAGCTCTGGCTGCTCTGCGCTGTGAGTCATATTCTGCTCTGCTTTACTCCTAAGGAGGAAAAGCTCATCACACTTGTTCTTTCATTAAATCAACACATGGTGCTCATGCTAGGGACCAGTTTGGCCCAGTAAAAACAAAACCGAACGCTGCAACGAAATGGTGGCAGAGGTGCAAACAATTGGCACTGATGCCTTTTGGAAATCTGGCCATGCACTGCTGGAGACCCAGCTCTGCATTTGGTGGGCAAGCCACCTTTAGGGCTCTGGAGAACTGGAAGGGAAAACGAAAAAGTGGTCTGGTTGAGAACTGATTTTTAAGGGTAACTAAACTTCCAGCACAACCCTTCTGTCAGTCACTTCCTGAAAGTCTGGTGGGATGAATTTGTAACTCAGAGGGATTTATGCACCTGAGCACCATAGGGGATCTGGGCCTTTTTCTGTACTTCAGTTCTCCAGGTGTAAAGAGAAGTAAAAAAACACACTCACCTCTGAGGGATGAAAGGTTTACAAAATGCTCACAAACTGTGCTACAGTGGGGGTGCTCTACTAAGCATCTTGCAGGGACTTCTTGGCAGCATGACAATGCCATGGCATTCTAACAGCAAGAGAGGGATTTGCTTTTACAATATGACATTTGCCAGACAATTAAGGTGAAGAGCTGCGTGCTGTAATCATTTTTAGTATTGAACACACACAGTAAAAATAAATGTTTAAAGGCACATGGGTTTTTTTATGAATATAGGACATGATGCTTTGCACATTATTGAAAGAATGCTTACTGCTACTATAAGCTTCAGTTCAAACTGTGTAATTATTACAAGGAACTTTTTTTTTCTCCCATTACATATTAACTGCACCTAAGAGATCCAGAATTGAAAGAATCAGAGCTTTCCTAACTTAATGGTTGGAGAATTTGTTCTGTGTGTTCCTTCTTTTACTTCTGCCATAGTCAATCATGGTCTGAGAGATTGAAACAGAGAAATAAAAAATGTGTTATGCTCTTATTCTCCAGTGTCATAGAAACCTGCATTACACTCATGAACTACAGGGAAAGGCAGGAAATCATGTAATGATCCACAAGTCTTTTTCCATTTCCACAGGACTCCTTACATCATTTCCCAGAATGGATTTAAGGCTTTGGAGGTAGCCTCCACTGTCATTGTACAGCCCAAACATCAAATAGGAGGCATCCAGGAAGATGCCATGGCAGCAAAACCAGACACAGAGGCCCTCCCTTCCTATATTCCCCTCCCTTCCTATATTCACAGGGTGTTACTGTATTCATGTTAATTTTTTAGACTACCCCAATGCCAACAAGATTGCAGAAAGGATGTTTCCTGTACTTCCTTTTTTCAAGAATATAAAACTAAAATCCTTGAGGCCCTGGTCCTGACCCCAAATCAAAACCTCACCTCATCTCCTATAAAAACTAGCTTCCCAATACAAGGTCTACTGGGAACACAGGCATTGGCACTACCACCAAAGCTGTGGGGGATGAGATGCTGGACCTACCATGCAAGAATTATGTGACTTGGACCTGGTCTTCGGCTCAGATCATATGAGAGGCAGGTAATCTGGATTTCTAGTTAGTCTGGACCTCGAGTCATGTCCTAATGTGCAAACCCTGCCTTAGGAGGTTTAGCAGGAAATGCCCCCAAACAGAAGAAAGCCCTCGAGGCTGAAATCACGTGGAATGCAGGTTCCTATCCTAGCAACCACCAGCACAGTGTTTGCATTTCTACATTAATATTCATGGCTATGCAAGCAAACGTCCTCTAACTGCAACTTCAGCCTGGTCAAGGTGACTGACCTTCTTCATTAAGTGCTTCCAAATTTCCAATCTAGCCATGGATGTGAAAAATCTGTGCTAATTATAGGCTTGTCAGGAGGTCAGAAGTGCAGAGGGGAGATAAGGGGGTTTCTGATAGTTATTTAAAGGCACAGCATCAACTTCAACAGCGTTTCGGGCTTGCACTAATACACTGTCCTGTCTCTGTTATTCAGGTCAGGTTATCCAAAAGTAGAGCTAAAAATCTGGGAAAACTTCAGATACTGGGAAGTATCTGAATTTGATTCAGATTCAGATGACCGAGGTGAAGCTCCTCAATAGTAAAGGAGACACCCTCTCTGTGTCACCCCCTGATTTCTGTCCCAGTCCATTCTGCATTCTGAACATCTGGAACCCTCGTGGACACTATAATACCATCCCAAACTATGTGTGCACAACACTTACAAACAGTGCTTAAAACATAATGGCTTGTTAATATAACATATGTCATCAGAAAAGGGATACGAGCTCTTTCCCTTTTATATCCTTTTCAGTAAAGCACATTTTGAAACTCACTGACCTTTATTCTTTCCTTCTTTTTTTTAAGTTCACTGGCATTATGTAGAAAAAACCATCAGTGTGAAAAGGAATATAATGCCGCTTATTACCACTAACAAGGGAATGGCCCATAACTCTAAAGAGACAGAGCCTCAAGTGAGCTATGAAGGTCATCTTCTTGCATCCAGAAGGAAAATACAATACTGGCTCTGTCGTGCTTCCCATTTCAGACACACTGTAGTCTGCTTTCAGTTTTGTTGCAATAAATAGTAAAAATAAAGGGGTTTTCTTTCAGACAGAATCTCACACAGTAGGTCCTCTCCACTTTGGGGGGATTGAAGGTAAATATCTGTCTGTATTTTCCAGCACTATTTACATTCCTCTGGATTTGCTGGTTAGTGTGTTCATGAATCTTTAGGACCTGACTTCATATCCAGCCACTGCTTCTCCCTGCTGGAAGTACTCAAACCTCTCAGTGGGTAAAGGCACAAACAGCAAACTTACAGGCTTGATCATTGCCAGGGTTACCTCCAGGGCTCTCCAATAATATATTGTTTAGTTCTTGGAAATCAGTCTTTCCTGTGATGCCCCAGTGCTGCTTCATGCAGCTGTGAGCCTTAGAGCAATGTTAAGACATGACAATGCTGTGCTAAAGCCAATGTGGCATGAACAGGTCACTGGAGGGACCAGGCTGTATATTATGTACTGGACAAATACACAAGGCTGAGGAAGACAGTTTAAGCCTTAGGTCATGAATGAAGATAAACAGCAGTATCCCTTCCCAGCCCTTACTGCATCAGGGATATGCCAGAGCCCTGCTGTGGGTGAGCACTAGGAAAAAGCATTGCTACCCTCTAAGAATGAAGGTTTTCTTTTTGTCCCTAGAACAAACACATCAGTGTATGCTGCAGTTCTCAGGTCAGGGGTAACTGGGGTGTAACTGGGATGAGATATGTTTTTCCATATCCCCATTCCCTGGTCCACCTTTCTACAACCCTCAGTGAACCTAGGGGAGGGAAGCTGAGTTGCACCTTCCTCCTCTGTCTCAGTGCTGAGAATCTGATATTTTGGCCTTGCTAAATGGCTCAGGGTTAGTGCTCTACATAGGTAGTGACCTGCAATATTTTCCTTGAGTTTGTTTCAAAAGAAATATATTCTTTGGTGGGATGATGTGGAAAAGGAAAAGCTAGTGTTTTCCCTCACATCACTACCCTCTTTCCGGTTGCAAATGGTGCCGTGTAAAACAGTGTCAGTGGTTGTGGCACTACCAAAACTTTGTTTTCAAAATGATGACAATGAAACATTGTTGGTTAAGAAGTTCCTGATCCCACTGTTTCACTTAGTAAAAGAAGGGGCACATGCAAATCCGTGGTCATGTTCAGGCTTAAAAGATAAAAGCACACAGCAAAAAAATATTGGGCCATGCTGGGCCACATACCTGAACATCAGCTGCTTATCACAAACTAGATCCTCACTAACTGATGAACAGTTAGCAGCTTTGCCAAACATTTGACCCTTCAAGTAGGAAAGACAAATTGCAATGTTGCAACCCAGGGAGCATCCTCAAGGCTGCTTTAATGATGCAAAAAGCCAAAGAAGCCAGAGCAGAAGCTGTGGTAGAGCAGCATGTCTGTCCACTCCCAGAAGACCTGATTCAAGAATTGAGCTAATTCTTTTTTTAAGAGGACTGCAAGTGGCACAACACAGCTCCAGCCTCCAAACAACAACCCTGCACATCCCAGCTTGCCAGCCTAGAGCCACAAAACTGTTTTTGGCTGAGGAGGATAATGTTGCCAGTGGTGCTAATCATACAGCAGCTTGGACAAAAGCTAGTCCTACTGAAGGCAGCAGCTCTGCTCAAGAAAGGTGAGCAGCAGAAAGCTCTGCCAAATCCAAAATTTTGGCCATTCTTCCTATTTGGCCAGATCCCTCACTCACAGACCATGCTTAGCCCAGCCTGGTCTGAAGAGTGACAGAAGGAGATGGCTAGAGGAACTGCTTCAGTTTTTAAATAACAAGCAACACTGTCAATGAGTAAAAAAAATACTACTGTGTTTCTGGTGTATGTAGACACCCCCTCCTTTCAAAAAACCACTATGTCTTCCTAGGTACTCTCCAGACTTCAGTGTTCTGTGCCAATCCAGGCTGGGATGAAGTTTTGCAGAAATATAATAGAGAAAAAAATGCTTTTTATTCTCTATTAAATGGATGGATGAACTAAATCTGTTAAGATGGGTTTTAACCTGCCACCACTCTGAGACAGACGCAGGAAATGTTTCCAGTACAAAGTAACAACAGCAGCACTTACTCTATTGGCTTGCTAAAGGTGTATATTTCACACGCTTAGTTTCATATGCTGATAGCTGTACTAATTTTTTATACTTATTCTATACTTGCATCTCTATCTGCCTTAAGTATTGATCCATTACTGAAAATCAGTGCTTTCGCTCTCATTTCTCCTTCTTCCTTAGTCAGAAACTGAACTGATGGCTTCTGGGAATCAGAGGGAGATCTAAGCTACAAATCTGAAGGTAAAAGGCAACAGTTATTATTCCTGCTTCACAAACAGCTAGCCCGACAAATGCTCCCTTGCCAACTCCTTCGGCCTCCTGCTGCTTTTCATTTTAATTCTTTTAAATTACAGCTAAGCAACCCTGCAAATTGTCTGATGCCACGTTTCCTCCTAGAGAAGCCTGCACAATTTTCACTGGTGCAGCTCTCAAAGGAGAGCAGAACTGGGGTATCACACTAAGCACCTAATGCTCTCTGGTTCAACAGGTTGGTGCCACATTCCCTTAGAACAAAAGAAGCAGCCAAAAAAAACCCAAGAGGGCATCTGTATTTGGATTTCTGCACACCTAAAGTGTTTGCAGAGGGAAGAGCAATTCAGCTTCCTCATCACCCTTTTAGACTTGACCGCCCTCTCCTTTCCACAAATGTGAGCTGCTCCTATAGGAGGTGTGTGGAATCCACCTCCTTTTGCTGGCATTGCAGTGGCCCAGCTCTGGCACCAGCCTGGCCAGGGGGGAATGCCAGCCCCAGGCTGCCTGCCACAGGCACAGGAACCACACCCTGGGATCCTGCACCAGGCTCCAAAGGTGCTTGGGACTTTGGGTTCGTGTGGCACAGGATGAGGTGACCATGCAGAGCAAGCATCAGCAGGGGCTCTTGGGCTTGGCGTTCAGTTATGCTGCACTTCCCTGAAGACTTTGTCTAAGACCTCCCCAGCTGTCTAATATTCATTTTATGCACAACTGTAATTTTTTTAAATTGAATCTTGTTGGAAGTTTTGCAGCCATGTAGGATTCTGCACCCAAATACAGACTTTGCTCTGTTATCAAGGGAAATGTCCCATATCCAAACAGCAAAAGAGACCAGTGAGTAAAATCAGTGCAGGAAAGTAAACACCAAAACATTCAGAACATCCCCATGTGGGTGCAGACAGCATGCCAGTGTGGATGGGAGCAGGGACACGAGACATGGATGGAGGATGGGGAGATAAAAAGATGGATCTGAAAGGTGTTCAGCACTGGGACTTACTTCCCAACGCAGCAGGACAGAAACGTGCTGTGGTCTGCCCTGCTAGCCATCGCGTCCCTCTGCTCCCCCTGGGTGGCCCAGAGGTCTAGCTGACAGAGAAAAAGTAGTTTAACCCCAGAAGCACATATTACCTTGCCAAAATGCTTGAGCACACTGTTGGTTGCAGCTTCGTGAGAGGATCTGTCAGTCGAATCAAGACACAGAACAAGGATATAATTTTCACTCAGGCTGCTAATCTCTGAAAAACAACCATGAAGGGAATGGGAGCAGATAAGATTCCCAACATAGCAACTGTGGGCAACATAACACGCTTTTAAACACCACATTTTCACAAAGAAGACACCAAGAAACCATGGCTCAGAGGAGGCTCTGGGTATCTTTCCTGCCCTACCTGCAATGGCTGCAAGGTGTTATTTGGTGGTTGAAGGTTTGGGGTTTGGTTTTTTTTTTCTCCCTATCTCTTAAGAAATCATCTGTGAGACACAGAGCAGCTTTTATTTAAATATGTAACCATTTTGGTGTCAGAGATCTGAGAATGGGGTCCAGATGCTATAAATCCAGCTTTATTCGCTTACACATGGCATTTCCCTGACTACTACCATTCTGAACCACCCAAATCTATCAATCTAATGGAGATATATGGACAGTAAAAACATGCACTGGAAAACTACTGGCACGTTGTACAAAATGATCAGATTTAATCAGCTGATAAATTATTCACTTCAATGGAGAGTCAAACCTATGACTTGAGTCTATTTATGGATGTCCGATTAGTGCAAGTAATTTTCCATTGCTTTATTATGTTTGCTAATACATTATGAAAACCATGCTGTGATAATGCTCTTGCTTAAGCCATTTTGTTGTATGAGCACATACCAGAAAGCTCGTTCCAGCCAAGGCCAGGGACATGTTCCAGCGGGCACCACATAGTTACACACTGTGCTATTTCCAGGGGCTTCTGCAGAGCCAAGTTGCCAAAAGAGTAGGAATTTAATTTAAGGAAAGCTATTACACCGCCAGGCTCTCTAAGTGGCACTGCACTCTTTTCAGACCCAGCTGCCACTGTGACAAAGTGTGAGAGGAGGGCTGTCCTGGCTGCCCCCCAGACCATGATGGATGTCTCTAGTGCCTGGAGGGGTAACACAGCAGTAAATTGCATCACGCTATGGAGTATTTTTGTAGTAGCACAAGGACACAAGAAGCAGCAGCCGCAGCAACTGATGCAGCACCAGCACTGATGCAACAGCTTGGCAAATCAAGTCCTTGAGGCTGCAGGCAGACCTGGGAGCCAAAGGAGTCTTATGGACTGTCACGTCCAACTCCCATATGAGAGTGGCCTGAGCATTTCATCCCATTAGCCTGTCCTAAGGTCATCCTTATACAGCTGCCTGCAGATACAAAAAAGGAACAGGCACAGGGCAGCACAATGGAGAAAAGCCTTGACTCCATCCCTTTGTCTCTACCGCTCTGAACTCACCACATGTCCAGAAGCAAGGCTTGCACCCCAGAAGGCCTCAAGTAAGTTTTTCTGGCTTTGGGGTGGATTGAAAGGAATGCAGTAGCACATGTCACACCTGCAGAGCCCCAGGTACTCTGCCCTGGGCAGTGATACATTTTTGAAAAAGAGCAAGAAGGAAAGAAACCAGAACTGAAGAAGAGCTGGATGGCACAGGCCTGCTGGCCAGGTCTGCCACCGAGCTCATCCTGGGGCATGATTTTGAAGAATGTTCATCTCAACAACCCATGTCAAAAGGCCATGGCACCAGGGTGCCCTGCCACCAGCCTGACTCTTCCCTGCCCTTCTGTCCCCATCCCCATAGCACAGAGCTCCCAGATCCAGTCCCCTCATACCACTATCCTGTTATTTTACACAAGGTGCTGGTTTCCCTTTCCTGCAGTCCATGGAAAGCACTGGTTGCTGAAACTGCAAGAATTGTGCTTGAAAGAAATAGGTAATTGTTATAAATGAGAGCAACTGGAGTAAGCAGAAGATGAGGAACCCAAGTTCAGCAGGCTCCTAGGTCAGTCTCATGACAATTCCTTCTCTGCCACAGGACAGGGAAAATTCTGCTAAACAGGCAGTGTAGAGTTTACCCATTCTTCCTCTCTCTGCTATGAAAGCCAAGCAGGTCAAACCATCCAAGGCTTAACCTTGCAGTGACATCACAGCACTGAGGAGCCCCGTGCAAGATTGGGCTGACACACAAGCACGAAGAGGCCACGAGGTTCCCATCCCAGAGCCAGCTGCAGGCACTGGTATGGCAGGGACCTGAACATTCTCAAATTCCTAGACTGTTTTGGGCATTGTTAATTTTTAGCAGTTTTTCCCTATTCTCCATACTTTTTGACTTTTGCAAATGTGCTAAAGCAGAGGGATCCAGCTGTGCCAGGAGCCAGGATGGGGCTGTACTGCTGTCCTGTCATCCACAGGATAATTGTGGCTGGCAGTACCTCAGATAGGTACTGCTCTCCTTTTCCAGACACATCACTGCTACAGGGCTGTGCTTGGCTGTGCAGAGTTTAGTAACTGAAAGGTGCCAGACTGACATTCACCCTTTTCAGACACAAGGAACCCCTGATCCCACACACTCTTCATCCACCAAGAACCAACCTGCCCAAGGTGTGAGGTAGCTCAGCTCACATGTGAGAAATGAGGCAAAAGCATGGGTACAGTCTTACAGCTAATGGAGGTTAACTTCACACTCAACAAGCCCATTGCCTCCAGCAACAGCTTTCAGCTGCAAAAAGCCCGGGGTCCCTGGAAATGTGATCTCCCAGCTGCCACGATGCCCTCTGGGGCACAGGTCCTTTGCTTAACACCATGCAAATGACACTAAAGGAAGAAGGAGGCAGTTGGGAGTGAGGAGGCAGAGGGGAACCTTTTGTTGAGACTGCGGAAATTTTCAGTAAAATGAAAACAAATTGCTCTAAGTAAACCATTTGTCACAGTCTGATTACTCTGCTGCCACTCTGGGAACACCAATTTGTCATGCCAGATCAGGATAACAGCAGGCTGACTGTATGAGATGGCATCCTGCCTTCTGGCTTTCCTTCTTGTAACACGTGAGAGCAGTGGGGATCTCCTGGCAGCTCCTTCCCTGTACCCATCCCTCCCAATGGACCAGGCACACACTGGGGTCCCTGCAGCCAGATCCACACTGAGGACAGACCCATCCTCCCAGTAGCCTACTCCATCTCCTGGTACTGCAGCCTGAGACCTGTCTAGTATGCTGCTTTTACTTATTTAGCCTGGCGTGTTAACCTGGACTACAAGGTGCCCACAGCAGGGATTGCTTCTGGCACCAGTGGTTGGCATAAAATTGCCCTGAATGGAATCTTGGCACTGAAGTGTCCTAGCATTATACTGGGCTCACCTGGCCCAGTCCTGATCCACATTTCCTTCTCCTTGGTGATACCTTAAGAGCTTCAACATTCTGCAGGTGAAACAATTTTAAAAGAACAAATAAGCAGAGAAAAAAAAAAACTAACCAAACAAAATGCTGCCAGATTCGCATTTAAAGAGGTGCTTAAAGAAAGAGGATCAATGCAAGCAAGCAGCAAGCAAGGATTAGCCAAAATTCATAAAGCATGGAAAAACAGTATAAAAAAATCCCAACTCCAAGAATTAATTCCCTTAGCTTTACTGTCCATAGCTAATAAAAAATCATTTGAGTCTCCCCTGTTTGTGTCACCCTGAAATGATGCAGCAGTTTGTAATGCTGAAAAAATACAATTAACTCCAGTCCAAGTAAAAATATCTTTCAGCCAACAAAAACAAGGACAAAAACCCTCAAAATGTAATTTTGGTAAATGCTCCACTCATTCCAAAACAAAATCCTTCATCTCAGATTATTGATCCTTTTTCTAAACCTCTTCTCCTTTTAAATTGGTAGGTCAATATTTAAATAAAGAGACGCCTTTTTGAAAGAAAAGCTAAACAATTTTTGTTTGCAAACCACAGGAAATAACTAGCTGAGAATTTCTTTTTATCTTCTTTTCCATTTAGGGGCTATTAGGGTTTGCCAGGTCCCCACTGAGCCAGCAAATTATGTCTTTTCTCTTCTTTCTTCTTTACTGATATATTCACTGTATGTCCTCAGCTTTTCCCACTGCTGCTCTGGCCAGTCTCTGGCCAACAGCAGATGGGACTGCCTGGACCTGTCACCCACCACACAGTCCTGATCCAGCTCCTTCTCTGAAAGTCACAAAATCTGGGAGGAACAGGCGAGGAGGGATTCTAGAACACATCACCTCCACAGAACAGCAGAAATCAAAGCATTCAGTACTCACTGAAAGAACTATGGGGTATTTTAAGAGCATAGGAATATTCCATGGCAGGGAAAGACAAAATGTTCGCAAATTATATAAATGCCTCCTTGTTCTCAGCCACTGCACCCAGAGCCCCAGGAATGGCCCTGAACCTGTAACCACAGCAATCTGCTCCACCACGTGGATCCCCAGATGCAGAGCTGTCAGTGTGAAGTGAAGCATTTAATGGAAACTTGCTCAACACAGACACTGGTTACAGTGCCACTGCTGACCATTCTACTTTATTCCCTTTGATTTTAGAAACTGTAACATATCTTCAGTATTAACAATTTCTGTTTTAACTGAAGGGAAAGGCCTTTAAAAATCACATTTCAAAAAAAAAAAAAAAAAGAGTCACAAGAACTTCAGAAATACACAAAGCAAGAGACCCCTGAGATGTACCCAAAATGTACCCCGAACCTAGACCCGAGCTGCACCCTGACCAGCTCAACTCTGACTATGTTCCAACCCCAGAGCACCAGAAACATTATCTTGAGTACTAAGCACAAGGTGGGAAGTCTGAGGCTGAACAGAGAGCAGAGATGAAGCAGAATTCCCTCAGAGACTCAGTTATATTCTGGGGTTTCCATGTCAAGTGCTTTTTTGGCACATGCACACAGACATTTATACACAGAGATACAGAGCTAATTAGACATGCAATAGATCTCTGCTGGAGCTGATAGTCTTGTACAGGGTGTGATTCCTGCCGGAACATTTTGGATTCAAGGCAGGCAATATGGACACAGTACATTTATCTAAGGGCTTCCAGGGGTTGTAAACATCAGCATTATCTTTAGTGAGGATGGCAGTAAGATGCAAATTTTTAACTTGTCCAAGGAAAAAACCTGGCAGCAGCTCTACAATGTAACGTGAAGCAAGTGAAGGGCATAGGAGGAGGGCAAGAGGAAGAACTCAGCCCATTTTGCTGCCTCAGAAGGAGCCTGAGGCACAATTCAGGATTCACACATCTACCTTCCCCATGTTTTAAAAGTATGGTTGAGTCTGCTGAGGTAAAGATTACATCCTAAAGAAAAGAGCAAGAAAATCTCAGCTGCTTGGGAAAGTTAAACAGAATAGTAACTGTGCTTTTGTTTTGTTGCTCTCGAAGTAGTCTGGTTTAGTAGCAGAGAAAAATACTTATGGAGCAGCAAATACAGACTGGGACTTGTATATTCGAAAAACTTTTAACAGAAACTGACAGATCTGTAGGTATAAGTTTCAGCTAAATGTATAGCAGGAATGATAACAAAGTAGTGCCCTTATTATGGCAATTATATACAATGTGTTTTCATGCATGGGTAAAAAAGCTCTGGGATCACTTCTAAGGACAAGAAGTGGAGGAGTTCTAAGGACACTTCTAACACACCAAAAGTAAGAAAGGAGAGAAAGGGCATACATTCTCTACAGCAGTCAATGTCCTTGCCATTTCCAGATGGGTCCACATTTCATATTAGATCCAAGGTTCAGCGCTCAACAAGAAATAAACCCCTACTGATTTAAGCATTGATATTACTGCCTGTCAGGTAATAATACTTACATGGAGATCATAATTTCTTAACTATTAATATTTTTCTTAATCCACTTTTATATAGCTTTAAGCAGCTGCTTCCCTGTCAAGGGATGAACATGAGCGGTTACTGCAGCTGAGAGAAAAAGTTTTATGGGGAGGAAGGTGCCTGATTATCAATAGTATTTTAGGTCCAAATACAACAGCAAGAGCTGCTCTTATCATCCCATCTTTGCATCAGTTCCAGACGACCACACATTCAAACCAACACAAGTGGAATGGGAGATCAAAGTACAAAGGGGATTTCTTTTCCCTGCAGAGACCATTAGCTCTGTCCTGTCACTCAGCAGCCTAAGTCCCCAGTTCACCTTCAACAGATTGGTCAAAAGCACCCACGAATGGTGAGCAGACCAAGGTAATGCAGAGACAAGTCTAGGAATTCAAAAGGCAGGTTCAGCGTGTGCTTCTCTAGTTCAAAGAGCACAGAGACTTTCCTCTTAACTGTGGCCCTGCAAATTTCAACTGATCTGAAACCAACATGCATTTTCTAAATGTTGGCTGCTAAGTTTGAATTTCAGAGAGAAATCCGGTTGCTAGAAATGAAAGTTGCCAATTAAAAATCAGTCTATTTATGTGGCTTAGGGGAGCTGAGAAGGAGAAAGGGAGAGAAAGGAAAAGCCAAATAACTCATTAAGTGATCTATTTTGTGCCAGTACAGTTGGCAATTATAATTATCCTAATAAGACTTTCCCACTTATGTAAGTCCTTCCATTCAGGGATCCCAAAACACTTTGCAACCATTAATGATGTTGGATTCGTAACATTGCTGACCTCATTTACAGGAGAGGGAATTGAGGAAAAGACAGAAAACACCATTTTCTGTAACAGAGAGCTTTCATTTTGTAACTGCCTGTAAAGTTTACACCTGAAACTAAATCACCCTTAAAAATCAGGGTCTGTTCTGAGCTCTCGAGCAGGGCAGAAGTCCTAGACACACAATGTGAGTGCAAAAAATCTCCCAAAAGAATGAGAATTGTGTGAACTGGGACAGGCTGTCTGCAAACCTTCTGCAAAGAGCCTTTGGTCATCAACATTTGTCACCCTGGACTAATGGAGAGAACTTCTTTCTGCCTCTGCTCCACACACAGAAGCATCTCTGCCCATACCAGTCACATGCGGAATGGGTGATATCAGTGTCTATGTCTGCACACCCTTGGGTTTGGCTCCTTCTGTGAAAGGAAAAATGAAACAGAAGCAAAGTGAAATCCTGGGAAAAGAGAAAAACCAAAGTGAAACAACGTATTTGTTTGAAAGAGAGGTGTCGGCCAAGGAAGGCTGAGACCTCCCTTGGAATAGAAAGTGTGACCCCCTTCCCCCCAAATTATTATAACTTTGAAATTACAGGGCTTCCAGGCAAAGATATGGGAAAAGGAATAACAGTTCTTTACTAGTGTGTATGCACGTATAACAAGGCAGACAAACAACAACAACGGCAGCAACAACAAACAAACCCAGAACCCCAGCGACAGCCCTGTCTCGGCTGTCAGGCCCCTTCCCCTTCGGTGCAGTTCCGCTCACGGCCGGCAGGGGCGCCGGTGGCTCCTGGCCGGGCAGGGCGGGTGCGATGGTTCCTCGCGGCTGCAGGGGGCGCTGTGGCGCGAGCTCGGCCGCCTCGCTGCACGGGGCTCATGGCGGTGGAAGGGATAGAAGAGGGGCTTCCTCTGCAGCCTCGCAGGGGCGGCCGACCTCGGTGCCCCTCAGGAGGGCAGAAGGGGCTGTAGCGGGAGCCTCGGANAGCTAAAAGAGTGCAGCCAGCTGCACCTTTCCCCCTCCTCCTCCTCCCAGCCACATCCTTTGTCTCTTAAGTATTGGTCTTAAGTATTGGTCATTCCAATCTCTTAGACAACAAACGGGAGAGGGAATTCCCTGAGAGAAAGAAAAGATAAAAAAGGAAAAATCCTAACCTCCAACAAAGAAATAGCTGAACACGTTGCATGCATGTGCCTAGGAGAAAGCAGGACTTGAGTAGATGCCACCATGGATTTCTCAAGAACAAATAGTGTCAAGGCAAAATACTTTCTTCCTGAGACAGGGTGATAGGTTTTGTAGGTAGAAGAACAACAGCAGAAGTCGCATAACTTGACTTTATATATGTTTTTTTGTAGCATTCTCACAGTTGAATGAAGGAAGCGCAGGGATTTCACAGTGCGAGAGGAATGCAAAAGTGGTGGGAAAGCAGCACTTGGACAGGAGTTATCAATGTTTCAGCATCAAAATAGCAGTATGGATCTGTGTGTTCCACCAGGAGCTGCCCTGGGCCCAGGACTCTTCAATACTTCCACTAATGATCCAGTTGATAAAACAGAGAGCATACTGATTAAGTCTGCAGGTGATGCCAATTGAGAACAGACCTGGAATGAAAACAATTTTATAAATGAGCACTCTAGCCACAACCACCAAATGCTCTTTAACAGGACCCAGGTCTTGTGCCTGTGCAGTAGAGGAAACTACCCTCTGCCTCTCTTCAGCAGATAAAAGGCCCTGGTGAGGCACGACATTCAGGCTCTGCATTTCCAGAAAATCGGATGCCACAAGGGAAGAGTTTAGATTGGAGCACTGAACAGAATCAGAGGTCCAGAAAACAAAACTTCTGTGGAAAACACTGAAAGAATCTGAATAACCTGAAAGAAGAAAACTGAGACAGGAAAGAATTGCATCCTTCAGCTATGGTAAAAATCCTGGTTTCTACTTCTGTGATAGCCAGGATATAAGACCTGTAAGAGGAGGGTTCAGGAGGGCAACAGAGGCTCTTGCCCTGGATTAGCAGAGTAACTCTTACCCCAAAAATCCACTCCCCCTGGGGGAGAGCCTCTCTCTGTGGACCACACAGGACTCTGCCAGTGAGATTAGCCTTTTAAAGATAAAGTTGGCCCTTAGAAATAATTCACCTGTGTTATATCTGTAAACATGTTTGTGCTTGCTGCAGGATTTGTGTTGGAGGAAAAATACCATCAGGTTTGTGCAGCAGTGTGGGACCAGAAAAGGGTCAAAATTAAAGGAGAATTGCAGAATTGCAGCTTCCACATGGGGGCTGCAAACTGCAGCCGGCACCATTCACCCCATTGGCTCTGAGAGTCTACAAAAACATGCTTACACTGGCAGCCCACATTTTAAAGTTTTACAGAATAAGGCTGTTACTTTTAAGGCATGGAGGAGCTTCCAAAACTATTTTCTGCAAAAAGAAAAGAATTTTACTCATTGCAGACCACTCATGAATTTGCTAGAGAGAAGAGTCATCTCATAAATTCTCTTTTGTTTGGCTCTTCTCCACCCAGTAATATTCATCTAAAAATGAAATTAACTTTCTTTCTCCCATCTCTGAAATTCCCTGTCCAAACAGATAGCCAAATAATATTAATACTAATTTTAATTCTGAAAAGTACACAAAAAAAGGGAATTTTTCTCATTATTAATGGAAGAAAAGCCCTATTTAGCATATCTAAATGTAAAGTGTAAGATTGATAACCCATACAATAGCAATCATGAAAAAGTTACAAGATGGAATTATTCTCTCAGGGCTTTTATCAAGGTAGTTACCGTAAGTTAAATGTGAAATTCACACAAAAATCACTCAGAGAATTCGGTATTCACATACTTCTTTACTCTAAATAATTCCCCATGCAACAGTAAAATTCTCTCTTTATGACTACATAATTCTGGTTGTGTCAGCGATTAGCACAGGAAGTTTTAGGAGTGTGCTACATTTTTTAAGAGTTAGAGGAAAGTGTGCATTGCAGGCAGCCAGGATGCTCTGGATATGCTGGATTTGCTGCCTCCTGGCTAATAGACATACAGAGAAGAGGGATGTGGACCATCACACCCACCCAAAGCCCTTCCTCTGCTACAAGAGAGTTCCAACTGAAGGCATGAAGCTGCTTCCCACACTGAAAACACTGCTGGAGAATTGAACGCTTCAGGAGATTTGAAATGAAGAGTTACCTGTGCCAGATCAAAGTCTGTCCCAGGGTAACGCCTTTGTCACGGGGAGATGAGAAGCATCAGGCCCTTTGTTCTCTCTGTTGCAAAAGTTCTCCTAATTAGGATTTACCATGTGTTTTTCATTGTGGAGAAGCTGTTTTAATTACTCCTAACAGTCACTGGAGGGAATTCCTGCTGTGCAGAGAGTAGAGCAGCGTTCTCCTGCCTCATACCCATGACAGGAAAAATGCAATGTGCCATACAGCTAAAAATACATTGTGGTATTTATCAGCTGGTCTTCTGCAAGTAAAAGAAGGCCCACATAAGGTCCTCTAGAGAGGAAAATAACCCCCTTTGTCCTTTTAGCTCTTGATAAATAAGTATTTTCTGGAGGCAACATGCAGCATTAAAAGGGACAGGAGCAAATCTTCATTCGTTTTCCTTCCTCTCTCTGCCTCTTATTCACCATAATTTTGTTGCACTCCTGGATTCTGGATCTGTGCAGGGAACATGCTGGGGAATGAGGTGAGCAATTGTATGTGATTTGAAATTTGTCTGACTCCTCCCTGTCCAGCACTAAGCTATATTTCCTAAGAGATGAATTTTGAAGGCCATATATTTTTGTGTGGCCAAATTTTAATGTCTGGCCATTTTAAGATCATAGAAGTGAAGGGAGGAAATAAAAGCACCTTTAAAATGACACACTGGAAACCATATGAAAAACAAGCCTCCACAAACACAAGCTCAAGCCTCATCTCAATGGAGCCAGAGGTAAAACCCAGAATATAACAATATATGAACAGGAACAGACTTGAGTGCTAACTCCAAAGGTGGTACCATAGACAGGGACCATCCTTCAAAATCTGTTTTTTGCATTAGCAGATGATACAATGTGAGTGTAGTAGGAGAGATGCTCTAATGCCCTTGGACAGGTTTGTGGGGTGCTGGCAATGCTGAACACCTCTAATACTCAGCTTTGCTCTATGGGACAGACAGAGGTTGTTCCAATCATTTAATGCCATGAATTTACCAAAGAAACCAGAAGAGTGGAAAATGGAAGAGTGTCTCGGGCAGATAACGCACAACTATAATCTTTTTAGAAAAAGTTCCCAAGTCTGACATCAGAAGTCCGCATTAAATACATGTGTTTCTTTCCATATTCATTAACACAATTGCTATTTTCATCACACTAATGATACAAATTCATTACTACTGCACAGTGTCTGTACATATTCTCATGAACTGATTTTATGCATTGTGTCAAGGTTTCTTTGCATAGGCAGATGAGGTTTTTTTCATTTTCCTTAGCCTTTGTGGTTCAAAATTTTTGCTAGTTTTCTTTCTATTTTAATTGTTTCAAGAAAGTTAGTTGGAGCCATTTGGAGAAAGACACTTTAAAGAAATCTCACTAAGGGAATGAAAAAGGTTCTTTCTTCTTACATTTCTAAGCCATACTTCAGTAGAGGAACATGGGGCACTCACGGTGCAGGTTTGGAGTCAGAAGAATGAAAACCCTCTGCACACGACCAAAACACTGAATATCTGAGTCACCTGTGACAATGTTTCCACAGGACTGTGACACCTGTAGGAAGAGCTGTTCTGGACACAAATGAGGACCATATTAGGCATTTTGGAAGAGAAAATTTATCCCCATTTTTGTAGAGTGCTCCAGAGGTCACAGTAAAGAAAATCCCATTTGGATTCAGAGAGTAAAATTAAATTTGTCGCAGAGATAGTCCCCTTAGGCTGCTTTTTCTATATTATTTTTGCTGGGGTTTTTTAAAATTTCATTTAGGCTGGATCAATGGGCCAAGAGCAGCAGTATGATGTTCAACAAGGCCAAGTGGCAGGTCCTGGACTGGGGTCACAACAACCCCAGGCAGTGCTGCAGGCTGTGGAAGGAGTGGCTGCCCAGGGAAAAGCCCTGGGGCAATGGTTACAGTTGCTGAACATGAGGCTTGGGTTTAGGTCACCTTAATATAAGCATCAAAACACTGCATTTGAAAATGTTTTGGTGTCTGTTGTCACTGTCACAATTTGAATGTGGTCACCTGGTGTGCATTGAGCACTTCTTTCAGCTCTCTGCTAACCCCACACAATCGAGAACACAATTCCAAATTACAAGGGGCATGAAAAGTTTTCAAAATTGTCTAAATATATCGCTAACCCACAGGCTGTTCATTGCAGTGTGTCAAGTCTCAAGTCTCCATGAGAATAAATTTCGCCCCTCAAAGAGGAAAAACAGAATAAACACTAATACTTACCAAAAGAAAAAAAAAGAAAAAAAAAAAAACTCCACACACAAAATGAAAGACAAATATCCTTTCCCAGAACTTTGTTACAGCTTGAGGTACCTGTGTAGCCTTGAAGTCCGGGGAATGAGGAATTGGAAACTTTTTGGCTATTTGTGAGCTTCAAGCTGGACACGAATTTGAGACTACACATACAAAATAAATACATATGTATATTAAATACATATATAAATATAGACACAAGTCTAAATTTCTATCTGTATTTTGAATTAACAGTTATTCAGATTAATAACACCTTGTTGCTTTCTTCAGTTCAGCCATCTGCCTGCACCTACTGTGTTTTTATACTTCAACATCGAGCTTGTGTAGGCAAAACCAAGCTTTCAGCCTCTCCCAGCCTTCCTGCCAGCATCCTTTCCACCCCAAACCACTAGAAGGCACAGCATCCCAAAGAATAACCTCAAACCAGCAGCCTAGACCTGCGAGATGCCAGACCACCCCAAGGTGGGTTTGGGTGGGTGCAATATGTGGAATGTATCTGATCTCTCACCTTGGATCAGGCACTGGCAGTTCAGCACATCATGACTTCAGTCTGCAAAGGAACTGCATAAGAAAGTTGTTTTTCAACTCCTTCCTTCTCAAGATTTTTGCTAAAATCCTGTCTGAAACTCGTGGAAGAACACAGCTGAGTGGATTGGGCACCAAATGCATTTCACTATAGTGCATTTGTGACTGTGCCCTGCCATGTGGATCAACATCAGGGGAAGATCAGATGTATTTCAATGTCCATGTGGATGATGATTTCCCCCTAAATTAATTAACTTTCATTAGATAAATCAGTATTTCTCTTACTAAGAAGAAGAGATCTAAAATGTATGCTGTGCAGAAAATACAGTACAAATGTATTGAATAGTCTGAAGATAATGATAAGTCCAGAGACTGCAGTCATTTAAAAGCCCTCAAATATAATTTTGAAAATTGCTTTACCAAGCTAATAAAAAGGGAACCAATGTAAAACCCCAGAAAGATACATATTTATTAAGGTTTTTTTCTCCATTTTTCACAATTACTGAAGGTTAGAATTATGTCTTATCTGCCAATAAAAGATTTTCTAGGACTCTTCAGGTACACATCACGGAGCGGTTACCCAAATGATCATAGCCAAATGAGACAACTTGGAAATAAACTGGCTGTGTGTGTAACTAATACATTTAGCATTATCTGTAGGTTTCCAGGTTTTCAAAAAACAGCTAAAAGACTTACCCATCCAGACATAAAAAATGTGTTTACCCCTCCAAAAACACTGGTTGAGAGCGTATATCCTGATAGATGTGGAGTCTTGACAAACCAGAGCCTCACCTATGCTCGTCCTGCAGAAGGCACAGAGCAAAACAACTCAGGACAAAGTGTCGCCAGGTATCCCACACTGGGGACAGTGGAAAGCTTTGTTCTGGGAAAGCTCTCCTTGGAGTTACCAGCTCGTGGAGTGGCCAGCGGGGCTGGCCTTCAGACTTGTCTTTGGCCCCAAAAAGCCACTTGAAAGAGCTTTGCACTCAGAAAAGCCACAAGGTGATTGCCAGCTCTGTGGAGAAAGTACAAGCATAAATATCTTTTCTTTCCTCGTTGCTCCAGCCTTCATAGCCTTAGTGGAGGGACTTCATTTCACACAGGTGTGATTTTACAAAATCCTGGCCAGTCTCAAAAGCAAAAGAACACAAATAATATTTTCCAACATAACATCCAACCTCTATAGAAAACCAACTGCAGAAGCTACACAAAATCACAGACATGTTTAGATGTTTTGCTCATGTTGTTGGAACAGTCCTTGAAAACTGCCATTAAAATACATAAAACCAGAAGAAAGGAACATTGTTTATTAAGATTGCATATGCATTCAGCATTTTTGAAACACTTAAATGAGCTACATTGTAGGGCTAACAGGATTTTCCAGGTGTAATAAGAAAGGAGGCAAAATTGCAGGTTTACACGGGTGAGAAGCTCATCTCAGGACAGGCTGTGTGTTTCCCTCTGACAGTGAGGGTCCCACTGCCTGGGATGACCCCAGCCCACCTCCAGAAAGACCACATTACCTTCTGCAAAGCCTGGGAAGTCTCATGGAGCAGGAAGCAGAAATGCAGGTCTTGTGGCATGAGATTTTTCACTGTGGGGAATCAAAAGCCTTCAGGGTACACACACCATCGTTTGCCCTGGCAGCAGAGAGCCCTGAGCCAAGCAGATCCCAGCCCCAGGTTTTGGCAGCAGTGTCCTGCCACCGAGGGCTCTTTCAGACACAGACTCTATTTGACATATTTTGTCTCTCAACTCCTTACTCAGATTTCTCCCCTTGGAGGTATTTTGCAGTGCTCTTTGACCCTTGCCAGCTGGTGTAGTGTAGCATTTTTGACAAGATGTTGCTGGCAGGCTCTAGTGCACTGCCCACCATCCTTAGGAACTTCTCTGACTCCGAGGGATGGCAAGGACTGTGCTGAGAGCTCTGGACTCAGACTGTACGTTCCTGGGTGCCATGTGCACTGTGTAGGGCTGCCAGTCTCGTGCACACCACAGATGTCCCTGCAGTTTTCCTTCTCTGAGGGATTTATTCCTGCCCTTCACTTGCACAGCAGCCCCTCTGAATGAGTCTGTATATGCTTTGGTTTCTGCAAAACTCAATCATCAACTTGTCCCTAGGGAGTCTTTTCAAAAGAGGAAACTGTTGTCATTTCCTTCAGAAACAGGCCATAACATTACCTATACACGTTTTCTTTGAAATGACAAGCTATTTAATGCTACTGAGCTCCAGCAGCTCCCATTGCAAATGACTACCAAGTGTGAGAGCTCCAGAGATCCCAGGCTTTGTCCCCAGTTCACCCTGTCCGTCTTCTCTGTAGGTCTTGCAGCCTGACAAATCTGCTGCTGCTCAATTACTGCTTTTTTTTATGATCTCATTTCCCTGCAGCACATATTGATGCTACTATGCTGTAATCACAGGAGTTAAGACAGGGTAAACTCAGGGGGATGCAGTTTTGGATTTGTTTACTGATGTCCTTTTTGTAATCTGCTGCCAGTGTGGAAGTGTTACTACCTCTAAGCTTTAAAACCCAGCCATAATGGCAGCACAGCTCTCTCTCACAGAGACCCTGCTGCCTACCCTGGGGTAGGAATTACTGAGCCACACTGCCCACGTAAATAATCCAAGAGTCAGTTGATAATCTGGAGTCCTAATAACAACAACTCCTGATTCCAACCATGCCATGCCACTAAACGTTCGCATTTTTTGTTCTCTGGCACAAGCCGGAGCATCTTCGCAGTGACTTCTGATAACATCTTCTCCACCCAGGCATTGTTTGGGTACTGTGTGCTCCTTCTTTCCTTCATCACAGTGCTTAGGCTGACAGGGCACTCAGATCTTACCTGTTTCTATGTCACTCAATGACAGAGCAATCCCCTCCAGCCTGTTTAGGAAAGACCCAGGACAGACACCTGCAATCTGCGCCCTGTGTCTCATTTCAAGAGCATTTTGGGGTCCAGTGTTTCTCATTTTTCATGTGCCTTACCTGCCCAGCCTACAGAGATCCCAGAGAGTCTGATGCACAAAACCCTTTCCCTGGAAGCCTTTACCTTTCTAACTTGGGCTTTTTCTCTGAAAAGTCCTCTGTCTCAGTTAGATGGGCAGATCAGAAAACAGCAGGGGAATCGTGAGACTTGCACAAAAGTTCGGCATTCCCTTAATCCTGCTCTGCTATGAAATATTCCAAATCCTCACAAGTATATTCAAGAGTATTTTTTGGGAGGACCTTTCTTCAGAATTCCCATCCAGTCAAGAAGCAGTAGAAAACCAGAGTTTTGTTTTCTTTTTTTTCTAGAATTTTAGTCTTACACTAATTCTAAATCTGAGTAGCTGATATCTAATTCAAACTAAATAAATAGTTCACCTGTTAACAAGGTCCTTACAACTTGGCAAAACCTTCATCAACAGGAAAAGGAAGTCCTCTCTACTCCCTTCTGAAACTTTAATACGAACCATAAAACGTATTGCACACAGAACTGAATCATTGTTCCTTACAATATAATTTTTCATCCCACACCTATGTTTTTCCTTAATATTTGCTTTTCAAAATGTTACTGCATTTAATTATGCATATAACCTAAATTCTGAGGAAAATAGCACTCAGGTAACAACTACATGCAAAAAATAAAGATCATGGTCTCATTCGAAATTAGTCCTTGCTGTTAGCCAAATGAAGTTTCAGTGCAAAACCATTCTCTTAATTGCTTCTTTTCTGAAACCTGATCTCTATTGTGGACTTTGATGTGCCAGCATGAACAGTATCTATCTAGAAAGTAAAGAGTATATATCCAATTTAGAAAGCATTGTTCCACATTCTAACATCAGGGTAAAGAAAACAGCAGAAACAGGTATACTGCACATCATCACCTGTCTGAAACCCTACTCTGATGTGTATGAAAATTAATGAAAGCAATCCAGAGTCTATGCTAACACTGATACAAAGCCATGCACTCCTGCAGATATACTGCACTGTTCTAAATCTATAGGACAGGAAAGAATTTGAGAGCACCTGCTATGCTTAGAGTGTCTAAGATTGCAGATCTAACACCAGCAAAACAAAAAAAAACCTAAAATAGCTTTTGGCCTTCCCCCCAGAGCCAAGAAACCTTTCCCATATCCATCCCTAAACTGAAAGCTGGCCCTTCCCTTCCCTTCCCNAGCAGCATTTGCTCCTAGAAAACCTTTTGCTCCAAATCAAGCGGAATCAGAAGAAAACTGCTCTCCTGACTGCTCCTTTTGGAAACCAAATCAGTCCAAATCAACAGAACTTGTGTAACTCCCACTTCTCTAACGCAGCTCTCTGGGCACAGCAGAAGCAGTGGAGGATCACTCTCCTGAGTGCTTTCTGCCAGAAAATCATGCTCCAGTGCTCCCTGTGATCACTGCTGGGCAGGAACCCATAGCCAGTCAAGCATTGAAACAAATCTGAGGCCACTTGCTCCTACCAAACACCATTCTTCTTCTTAACCTCAGAATAATCAGTAGGAAACTGCACGCCTCGTTGCTTTCTTTTTAAATGCCTGGCAACACCCCACACATAGGTAAGAACTGCCTACACAAAACAGTTATAGAAAGGTGTCTGCCTCTATCAGGACTGTTCTCTAAACAGCACCATGCATGGGTGAAAACTGTTCTGCACACTGCTTTCCTTAAAAAAACTAGTAATACCTCTATCTAGACCAATGGAATATTTATTTGGCCTTATAAGAGTATGTTGAAAACAATGTGATCTGCTTTCATTCTAACTACAGCCCCAGGAAGAGCTACATCTGGTTTGGCAGTACCTCTACATAAATACACAAGAAGTCATTCGCTTCCATATTTTTCACAATATCTTTATTGCCAGTACAAGCATCACTGGAAACCTTCCCTGTGTCTTTCCAGAGGGTAAACTCTACTCTTAACCCTCACTCCAAATACACCATGATAACCAATCTCTGACTCAATAGCCAGAATGGCCCTTCTCATTGCAATTATAAAGGGTTAATGTATGCCTATAAATGTGTATTTATATAGGTTTGAAATACACATTTTTATATATACATGAGCTTCCCCATGGAGATACATACAGACATGTATATACTTAAGGAGAAAAGGACCTTCTTTCTTTTTGAAATCCTATCTCTAACCCTTAACACCACGTAAATGCCATTTCCCAGCTTAGCTTTTAAGGTCGGCAAAAAATTATTGAAAAATTGTTGTCCAATTACTTTCTTTCACAAAGCCTAGCCTTACCATGGTGGACCAGTCTACCATATGGGAGACTGGTGTCTGCTGTAACCCTAGAAAAAGCTTGTCTCTCCTTATTGCTGATGAAATATCCAGAAGAAAACTACTATTTTCACTCCTTATCTTCTGAAATCCTAAATTTACTATGCTTAATCTGGTGCGTCTTGACAATCTGTTTTCCATTGCAACATTGACCTTGTAAGATGTCCCCTTGCAGGAATACAGCCTTATTTTAGGTTGCTGGACCTATACGATACAGTGGAAACTTTTTCCTGAAATCCAGCTTGAATGGAGAGTAAACTATGCCAGCCAAGTGCTACACCTCCACCGAAACTGGCCCCAAACCTATTTATTTAATCTTTTCCCTGGTATTCCTTCCTCATCCTTTCGCATCTCCTGGCAGTGATCAAAATGAAACCCCTATGAACACTTCAAAATTAATAATTACAGTTTCTGCTGGTATGTTAAATGTGAGCCAACCATCTACTGACACCTGCCCAATGCAGTTTGGCGCAGAGACACCTGGTGAAAACTGGAAACTCACACCTAGGGTTTGCCATCAGGAGGAGACAGCCAGAAACCCTCCTAGGAAAGCACCTGGGAACTCTTAAACACTCCAAACTTATCAGACGTTTCCTAAGTGCTAGAATTGCTTTGTTTGTTAAAACAGCTCTTCCTTTGATTTACATACTGCAAGTGAGATTAAGAAAAATTAGTTTCCTGCATGAGTTCCAAGGCCTTTGTGAATATAAACACAGGTGAATTCCTGTTGCATGTAAGTAATTTATGGTATTCAAACATCCTGACAACTCCAAAAATTGGATTAAATAATCAAGATTTTTTATTTGCTTGGGGTTTCTTTCCTCTTCTCCGAAGAGGGGTGAAATGCTCTGAGAGACCATATTCTTTGTTCTCTTCCTCCAAATTAATTAGAATAAAATTGAAAAAAAAACCACCACAGAAAAACTAAACCCGTAATTCTTCACTCAATTATTTCACTTTTTTTTCAGGACTACAAGCTGGTTGCAATCACTCTTTCATGCTCTGTGAATCAGGGGTCAAGTGCGAAGAACTGGTTTGCATATGTAAGTTGATTTTCAAATGTAATAGGGTCGTATCCTACCCCAGCAAATCCTGTTTGCTAGTCCCAGGTAAGAGAAAATCTTATACTAAAAGCTTAAAGATACTACGGGTCCATGTTTTGTGATTAGATTTTTGAAACCTAAGAAGAAAAATGCTCTCTCCTGAGCTTTTCTCATGGTTCCCAACTCCTGGATGGCTATGAGGAAGAGTCCACTGCAACCTCTTTATTTGTAGTGAGCAAATAGTTCTACACTCTTTCTGCTTTATCCAGCTGTTTATATCCATTATGTTTGTGGAAATATTTTGAGACTTCTGTTCCCTTGAGAAAGGTTAGAATGAACAGCTTCAAAAGTTACTGTGGAAAGAATGACAGACTATCCCCTCCAGAGACAAATTTTACATCTGAAGCTAGGCTAAAAGAGCAGGAAGAGATTTGGCATGGATTCACATAAAACGTGAAAGCAGAGTTAAGGAATCTGACTTCAAGACCCTCCTGAATCCTTAGGAAATCTGGATCTAACGGTTCAAAGTTGGGCCCTATCTGAATACAGAAAGCCCCAAACCATAGATCATCCCAGTCAAATTTTCATTTGGGACATTTCTGTTTAGGAATTTTCTTTTTTGTGTGCTGCTTCATTGGAGCTTGAAGAAAATCAGACACAAAACAGTTACACTTAACTGAAGACTAAGCAAAAAGGCAACAGAATGTGCTAACTACAGTCAATTAATATATGAATATTAAATGTGTTTCCCCTCTTCAGCCCTCTTATTTTCACATGAGTTTTGCCAAGGGGCACTGTGCTTTGGATATTCAGCTACTTCTCAATTCCGTAATGGTTTTCTAGTTGAAGTCATGCATAAAGGGATGGAAAACATAGCACGCTTTACTGAAATCAGACCCTGTGAGCACTGATGAGCTATTTTTAATATTCCTAACACATGAAGCCTCTGCTCCATGGCATTTATGTAATTCTTCTTTGTTTAGTACCACCTCCATCAGAACATAAGTATTGGCAGCTCGCTGAAAGCAGATCTCTTTAAAAGCATAAGCTACCTTGAACACATTAAATCTGTAAAATCTTACCAGTTTTATAAAAAAATAATTGAGTGATAGGGCCTTATTTGAAACAAACTGAAAAACTATCTCAATGTAAATTATTTGTCATTATCAGAACTTAACTTCTTCAGCTCCTCCTCAATAAATTCCTTGGCTTTTATTACAACTGCCTGTGCTGGACTGTTGCTATCTGAGACTGGCAGACCTTGTTAGACAACCAGAATAGCTAGTTTTAATTTTCCTTATATTAGCAAGTAGGTAAAAATCTTTCCTTTAACTTATTCAATGCAACACAACAAGTACTAGGCAGGGACTTTTGTCAGAGTGTCATCTAAAAAGACTTCATCTGGGACAGGGAACCTGCTTATTTGGTCCCACGTACCACAGATCTTGGGGCCACAAGTGTGGGTGAACTTATGGTTTGTTGAGTTTATAGGGAGCCTAAAACCAGCCCGGGATGGGCTGTGCAAAACTCTGTTGCAGAAATCACATTAATACTCACACCCTACCTCCGTTTAATAAATTGAAAATTTAACCTGTAAAGTCAGGATGCAATCTGGTGGCCTTCCAGTGCCCATCACCCTCCACACAAAAGCTGGAGTGGCCACATACCTGTTTCATAAGCAGGGAAGTGGGACATAAAACCATTTCATCCAGGAAACAAGAGGTGCAGAGTAGTGAACCCCTTTGGGCAGCACAAACTTACCTATCACTTTCAAGCTCTTTGTGAGGGCTGGTTTTGCATGTGCTGAAATCAATGGCAATTTACACCCAATACCTTCATGCCACTGGTTTATGAAGGAAATGTTGGCATGGCAGGTGCCCAGCACCAGCCCAGCTCTGCTCTTATGATAGTCGATGTACTTTGCTGCTGACAGAATCACCTCTGCTCACTCCTCTGGAAATTCTTCTTTAAAAATTCTCATCAGGCAATGACAGATAAAGCCTCCCCTGGCTGATGGGCTGTAGATTGAATTACCACAGGGGGAATTTTACAATCACACTAAATTCCAATATTTTTTTCTCTCTTTATTCTGGATAAGAATTCTATTTTCTTTTATATGAAAAAATATGGCCAGCATATTTTTCTCATCTGAGCTGAAGGTAACTTCACTTAGAACAGCTTTGCTAGAAGCCCTTCTCCTAAATATAGTGCTCCTTGCAATGAACTTCGTAGCTTCTTTCCAAGTTGCAGAATGCCCTCCATTTTCACTGGTTTGTCCCGATTACACCTTTATACTTCTGACTGATTTCCTCTGTGGTTCATGTCCATGCCAGTCAATAAGGTGGAAATTTTAATAAGACAGTTCCTGGGTGCAGTGTTATTCACAGGTCTGCATCAACTTCTATGGCTAAACTCCTGAAATTACCCTCTTCAGTTATGTCTATTAATTTCCCATGAAGTTTAAGAGTTTTCCATTTATTATGCCCCTAACCTGGAGCCACATCACATTGCTTTTCTAAGCAGCTTCTACCTCATTTCATCTCAAAATTCAAACAAAATATTTCTTACAATGTATTTTACTTTTCAGGTTTTTACATGCTAGGATTATGGCCAGGCAGCAGTTCAATTTTTTTGAGAGGCAGTGTTCCCTTGCAAGTAGAGTCAAACTTACTTATGAGATTCAAGCAGTACAAGGAAATCTTTTCATGAGACTGATCTGAATTTTGATTCTCTAATAAAAGTTGGAACAGGAGACAAAATTGGTGTGATTTAATTTATAATCTCTGAACCATGCTGCAAATGTAGCCCTCCTCTGCTTTCAAACCAGTTCCAATTTATGCCTGAGTATTATTTACACGGATACATTTACTGAATAGTTTATTAAGAGATTTTGAGGCTGGGCTTGCTGCTTGGAGTTATTTTACATAAATTGAGGAACAACTACTGGTTTGTTACCCCATTTAGTATACACGTAGCAAAGAGAAAGATCACCTAAAACACACAGTATTGTTTCTGCTCCATCAGGGCTTCACAGAAGAAAGACACTGTACTGTCTGAAGAAAAACGTAGAGCAAGCAATGAAATCCCAGAAAATAATCAAGGAGTCATAGCTGAGTTTGTGAAGCTTGCCTCAGCTGCCCATACTCAGCAAATTTCATATTATGAGCTAGGAAAGAAGACTGAAATCAAAATCAGGAATAAGGATGTTAGCCATGTGAAGGAGCAGTCTGTTCATCTGAGGAATTCAGCACTTCAGTTTGCAAAATGCTGGACATGAACATGCAGACATATGGCACAACCTGCTTTCTGAAGATGAGCTGCGTACCAGGAGAGGCCCAGCCCCTCTCAGTACCCACAGTCATGGTGACTTGGCAGTAAAGAACTGCTAAATTCCAGAGTGTACCACCCAGTCCCAGGATCAGGAGCAGGAACAGGTCTCTTTACAGAACACTTCCAACCCCAAGACAGTCCATAGAGAGCTCCAGAAAGGAAAACCACAACCCTTCTGAGAGCTGTTAACCTAAGGACACTATTTTAATTACTCAAATTGCAATAAATATTACAGGTAAAATACTGCAGAGATGACTCAAAAATATCCACTTATGATTCTGGGATATGCAGGAGGAACATTACCATAATAAGCTCTGAGGAAATACAGTGAAAACTATTACAGCTCCAGGAAAGACACATAAAATGAGCATAACAATATACCTGCCTGACAGAGAAAAAAGAAGAAAGGTACATAATTTAGAGTACTGCTGTTACTGCCTTTAAGACAGATATCAAATGAAGAGTATTGCAGTTACCTAATTCTGGCAAAGACACAGTGGAAATCATTAGTTATCTAGCTGTAAGGAGGATGTGTAATATGGAGTATTATTGTTACCTGTCCCTAAAAGACAGCAAGAAAGAGGGGGAGAGAGAGAGATGATGGAAACCTGGACTGTTACCTCGCTCCGGAAGGCAGAAATTGTGGGAAGATTTGCTGCTGCCCATAGCTGTGCTTTCCAGCTACTAATTCATGGAAGGAAGGCTGGGGAAAATAGAATGGCCTGAATTATGCCATGGCTGGCTGGTACAAGGCCAGACTTCCAGCTGGGTGCAGCTGATAACACTTACTCACTTTACTGTGCCAGCTTTGGGTCTGTGGAGAATGAGAGGATGGGGAGACGGGAGCACCACAGGAGCCCTCCTGGAGCCAGGACAGACCCTGCCAGGTGTCTTGGGGGACTGGAGTTCCCCTTGATCCCCACTTGTATCCCCAGCTGCAGCAGCCTCCAAGCAGGCACCATTTCTCTATGCACTCCCAGGGGCAGGCAGGAAGCTGTGGGCAAGAGCAAAGGTCAAGAGAAAGGGATGGCAGAAGTATAGCTGTTGAGAGCTCTGTGACAAAGGATGTAGAGGTGAAATATATTTATGTTTCTGCAGAGAAAAAAATGCTTGGAGCTTTCTGTAGCCTTCAGGGTCTATCCCTTCCCTGGATGAATGATGCCTACTTGCCTACCTTCAGAGCACAGGGACAACTGGGAAATTTTTTTTTTGCCTTTATCACAAGAAACAACCATGGCACAGATGGCACAGATGCTAAGTGGAATACCTATCCAGTTTCTACCACACTCCTCTGTATCTTCCTCACACTCAGGCTTTGAATTTCATTTCCAAGGGTGTAATACTGACAACATTGAGATAAGGTCCAGTGAAGTGTTTCATTTCAGCTCGCTCAGTTTTCAGTCAGATCCCTTATTAAATTCTAGCCCAAGGAACACAAAAGAAACTCCAGTGCTGCTCAAATTAATACTTTTTTTCCTGTTTTGACCACTATATGCTGTCCATCAGATGGAAAGATGTGAAGTTCAGCTGAAACAAGTGAATCTTGTGATTAATTTGTAATATTGAAGAAGAAAGGCAGTCCAGAAAGCAAGGAAGGGAACACTGAATGGGCACGGAACACTAGTCCTGCATCCATAATAATTCCACCCCTTCCTCTGAAAACATGTCATTGAATCTCATATCCTCCAAGGCAGTAAAACAGACCACACACCACCCTGAGACTTTCAGGCAGGAGCTGTGAGCCTACAAACACCCTCCAGCAAAGCCCTTCTCAGCATCTATACCCAGCATTGAGTAATGGTGCCGTTATCACCAGGGTGCAACTGCCCATTAATACACCAAAGATCAGAGCCTGAAATTGGATCCCATTGTATGCACAGTCTTTGAACCCTCCAAGCTGGAAAAGGCACCTGTGTTCTTCCCTCTGAGGGGGAAGGACAGGCAGAAATTAGCACAAAGTTTTGCTCCTGTACCTCCCACATGGACACATTCTACTGAGCAGGGGAAAGCTCCTCGTGGCAGAGCCATTTGCTTCTCCTTAATGAGGACAACTGGATACAAGAAGTCAGGTTAATTTGCACATTACTTCAATTTTCGCTCCAAAGTCTGAAACTAAAAAAAGAGCAGTTGTTTCTCCTTTAATATGATTTTTCTCTGAGTCCTTGTATTGACATGAAGTGGAAAGGATGATTTGTTGACATGGGCTCCACTCTTCAGACACTGCCCCTTGTGAAGCTCCTGAGAACATCCTCTCCTGCGGGCATTTTGAGGGTTTGAGACCTTGAACAATGCAGATCCCCAAACTACAATCTTGGACACTGAATTCCTGTCCTTAATACTGTTTTACACTCTGTCAGACCATAGAACCTTGGTCCTAAACCATGTCTAAGGCTGTTAATCCTCAGCCACGTTTTTTGGGTCCCAAATTATTATTACCAAAAAAATTGGTGTGTTAGAAGTGGATCTAAGTTATGCAAAGTTATGCAAAGCTTTACTCTCCTGGGTTGACATTAGAGTCAGCAAGAAGCCACTTCGGAATGCTGTTCACTTGGTAAGAGGAGAGTGGCAGGATCCAGATACCATTAACTAATAAAAAATAAATATGAATTGTAAATACCTAGTTTGATGGTTATATGAAAAGATACAATAACCAGAACTGAACTTCTCCTGATTCCTGGGATCAGTTATCTAATATCAGGGACATGGTATTCTGGCAATACCATGCTGTTCTCTCATTGACTTGCCTAAGTCTGAATATATATTTTTTTTCAAAAAAATCCTGTCACCTCTTTCTTGTCCTTCCCCAGACTTTGTTTTTTCTCAGTCTATTTTGCCTTCTAATTTTTCTCTTTTGCTGCCATTTTTAGTGAGTACTCTTGGCTAGATGACAGGATTTCTGCAGAATAGCTGGATATGTCAACATTTGTCTTCTTTCTAATACATACTGGCAAAAATACATTTAAAGACTTTGAGTTTCAGAATACCATGTTTCTCTTCAACTTTCATATTTATATGTGCATTCCACAAAATATACATGGCCACTACTGGCATGTTTCATTGGAACAAAATTATACACTACTTAAATAATCTTAAAAAAAAATTGGGCAGCTCCTATTAAATATTTCAATTATCACTAAAGTTCAATTCTCTGAGGAGAGCTGGATATAAAAATACATCAATTCTATTACATTGTGACACAAAATAATGTAAAACTATCTAAGAAACATGCAAGAAATAAATTCAAGAAAATTCTCAAGCCCAGCCCTCATATTAACATTCTCTGCCAATCTCTGGGCATGGGTCCTCCAGGAATATGAGGAATCACTGACACTTCATGGGGGAAGAAACCAAGGGTTCGTGTGCACTTAACCTTCATACCTTTTTAGCTCCATAGCTTGAGAGACTGCTAAAGGTTTTGTGGTTTCCCCTAGCCACTTCTCCACTTCTTTGGCACTAAGAAGTTATAAAAAGTTGTTGGTTCAATGCAAAATATTTGATTGCGAGGGGAGAAAAATCCCACCAGTTTTTCTCCAGTTCACTCCAGCAAGAACTACACTCCCCTGTACTGATCAAGCAGTTATCTGTTCACTCATACATAGGGGAAAGGAAAGAAAAGAGGGGAGCTGAATAACCATGTAGAAGAAGAGAAAACAAAGAAATTCAGGTAATTTTTGCAGCTTTGGAATATAAGAACAACCTTAGCTCTGGAGGCAATTTAATTAATTCAAACCTAAATGTTCCTTTTGCATCTTTGTTTTCATTTATTTCCTGCTTGGTCCCAGCAACAGCAATACTGAAAAGTAGTACATGACAACACAATCAAATGAGGTATTTGTTGCAATAGCTAATTTGTTCTCAGTAAATCACCCCTACAAATGCTATGAACTCTTCTTTCTGCTTTACTGATGCTTTTTTTTCCTTTGAGAGTACAGTGAGTCCAACAGCCAAATAAAATTCCCAGTTCCTTTCCTCTTGCTGTGATTGCCTTGCCTGAAGCCCCAGCAGTCTCCACATGGGCAGAGCCAGCAAGGAAGTCTGGAGATTTATTGTTCTGCAGCTTTCCTAAAGGTGCCTGGTACTTCTTAGCAAAGCCTGTTGCAGAGTTCTTAAGAGGAGGATGCTGGAGGAGGATTTTGGCTCTATGACTCCAAAACATAAAAGGTGATAAACTTGTTTTCAGATTGCTTTGACAGAGACATGACCAGAACATGATATATTCACATACTTGGCCTTTGCCCAGGCACAAATAGGGAGGTAATGAGACACAGGTTTGTGCCACAGGGGCTGCCCTGGTGTGTGGCAGGTTTTGAGCCAAGGGACCTGAACTCAGGAAGGCTGGGCAAGGAACGCCAGGTGAAACAAATCCCATGTGACTGCTCCGATTTGAAGCCTAACCCAGGAACAGCACTAATCTTCCCTTTGAAAAGTCTTTGAAATCACTTGAAAGAAAGCAACAAAAGGCAAACTCCTGAAAAAATAAGCTGTGTGACTTTCTGCACTCCACAGTTCCTTCAGCGTGTGTTTAACTATCAGTTTAATTACTTCTGCTTCCAATTTTTTTTTCATTTTTATATTGGTTGCACTGGAAATTCATGCAGATTATGAATGCTTCCCTCAGCAAGCTACCTGAATAAAGATTCAAATAATAATACCTCAAACCTGTGAACATTTCATTGCTAACCTCATCACAAAGCACACGCTGCACTCCAACAATTTAGATTGCTACTGACTTAAAACCAGAATACTTTGGATTTCAGCAATAATTTTGTCAAAGAAATTCAAAGAGAGAGAGAGGAATAAAGTCAAAGTGTAAGTTCAGGAATGACCCCTGTGTAAATTCACACACTTTCATGTACAACAAACCCAGCTTTATAATGCCACGGGTTAATGAAGATCTAATTAAGACTGACCAAGTTCCCATTCTTGCCCAGAGGAGTGGGGGTGACTCCTGAGAGCCCAGTCCATGCAGGGGGAGGAAGCACAAACTGTGACAGGTTTGACCATACATGCCCCTGGCACAGTCTGGGTGAGCAGTGAGCTGAGCTGTTCTGTGCCTGCAGAGATGTGCACGGCCCTGGCAGCACAGCCCAAGAGTTTGCCCACCCACCAACAGTCATTCCATGACGGGAATTTTTTGGAATGCTCTAGAGAATGCATGCCTGTTCCCTTGCACTTCAGATCTCGCTTATGCTATCCTTTGGATGAAAATGTTGAAGAAAACTTGTTCACAATAAAACAGAAGGGATTGGTTCCTTTTTTCTTACTTTTTGCAGTTGTTTTTTTTTAACTTTGCTTGACTGACTCAGTTGTAACACCAACACAGATTTCTGGGTGGGTAAAGAGACTATTCTGCATTATAGCAATTATTTCAAACAAAAGGTCTGAGCTCGGTCTAGTCACTGTTAGAGATTAAGATGAAATTCTAGGGGAGCAGGTGACATACTTTGTCACGTATCCTTAAATTTACCTCGCTCTGCAGCTGCCCCTGGGGTGGTATGACAGCAAAGACCTCAGCCCAGCTGGTACCACTCTGCTCCCATGCAACAGGAGCATCCCTGTATGGACAGGGAGAGCACCTGGTGGTGTTCCACTGTCCCTCTGAAAACAGTCACAGCTGGGGATTGCCCCTGGGAATCCAGGAGATGTGCAGGGAGAGATTTTTCATGGAGAAGGCAGTCATCACAGAAGGAGGAAAGGGTAGGAAGGGGACAGAGGTTAAGGGACCAGCAGGCTGGGCAGGTGTCAGGATTTTGTCTTGGAAGGACTGGGTATTCTTATCCCTGAACCACACACAGTGCTGTCAGGGGGGCAGAAAGCCTTGTTTTGAGAGGTACTTAGCCCATTTCTGTGCAAATGTCCTCCATAACTAAAACCACACAGGAGCTGTCACTCAGTATTTGGTGTTAGTCACAAGTGAGCTCTAAGAAAGGCAAACACTTTAAACCAGCAAAAGCAGTGAACTCCCAGAGGCACAAGACATAAGTGGGGTGTTCCATCAGGATCCAGAGTTCATGGCTTATGCCATGCTGGCATTGGGTGTGCATCTTTCAAGCAGTGATGATCAGAGCTCAGAGAGAGCCCATTACCTACTTGTTCCTCCTTGTGGAGAGCTCAGGGTTTTGACTCTTTCTTGGTGTCTCTTTGAAATGTCCACAGTTTTTCTTCTCAGATTTCCATTTCAAGGGCGTCACTGCTTCTCATCAGGTTTTGCCAGTGGATATTTCAAAGGTTCTTCTACGAGATGAAGTGACTTGTAGTTAAAAGCACAACAAAAATCCAGTATTTCATTAACACGAGGCAGAAATGCAGCATACATCACCAATAAAAAAATGAATTTGATTTGCTAGTCCCTTTTAGCCCTTTAAAATACACCATAGCCCAAAGGATTATATCATGCATTGCACACACCTGCTGTGTACAATGAAACAAGAACTGAAGGCCCCTTTCATGGAAGATGAACTGAGAGGCAGTTTGCTGCAGACATATTCCTTGAACCACCCTGTTCTCCAACCAGAGTCATCTGGAGTGGGAAAAACAAGAAAGCTGTATGGGGCTATAAAATAATAAGACTTTTTTGTTGTCAGTGCATGTTTAAATCCTAAAGAAATGTCCTGGAGTACATGGATAGCAACTGTAGCACAGTTGCACAATGCTCAGGAAGTCCCTTAATAAATGGGTTTGGATGTAGTAATACATGTTAATAGGTGTTTTAATAAATGCTTAATCCATTTTTTTTTAGACCAGGAGATTGCTTAAACCCCTTTAATTCTCAGATCTGTTCAATAGAGGGTAAGAAAGAAGTATTTCTCAGTGCATTAGAAATACTGGTTTTCAGTGACAATTTCACACCCCTCAGCCTGTTCAGTACTGTCAGCCTCCCCACCCAATATACACTGTCTTTGGAAGCTCAAAGGATCACTGAAATCCTGATCCACTTTCTGCATGCTGGTCCTAGTGGTCGTGAGGGTGCAATCCTTGTTTTATATATAAAGTGGAGAGCATTAGTCTCGGGCCTATTTATGGTATTATTTCACTTGGGCTAAGTAGTCCCTTTTCAATTCTGAGGCCAGTTTTGTCCATCAATTCCCACGAGAGGTTTACAGGACAGACTGTGTATCATGGAAAACAAATGTGTTCCCTCCCAGATATTTCGCCTTTTATTAACCCTGTTCATGCTGAACTGAAGTTTCCTGATAAAGACATGGGTATCTTGCAGGCCATGCAAACTCAAACCTGAGGCAGGATCCTTAGTCAGAAAAGACAGTGCCATTGTTTGTGTCATTTTCCACTGGATATATGGGAAATTCCAGGCTGACTGACAGGAAATGCAGCAACCACCCACAATTCAGTGAACCCACCCACAGTTCAGTGTGGCAAGCACAGAACGACAGAAAGTTGCAGAAAAGGACTTATACTGAGTATACAGCATTTGAACATCTCACAAATCCCTTTCACACGTTAAAATTATAGGTCAACATTGCATCTCCCATCTCAGCATTTTTTTGTAAATTTTCACATCTTAACTTTTTTGCTTCATACTCCTGCCACTCTTGTGCAGTGTCGTCCTCCCGTCCAGCCTGCTGATGTGCTATGAATGCCTTCAGGAGGGAGCTGTGCTGCTGTGCCAGCAGAGGTTCAGCATATCCCAAATTACTTTGTGAGAGAGCTCAGCATAACCACCCCTCTTGCGCTTTCAAATTTAATTCTAGTTTGCAACAAATGATGATCCTTTGTGCCGGAGCATCCCTCTTCCTGATCCCTGCTAATGCACTTAATCCGTTTCTTGTTGCTGGTATCTGGAGGTCTTAATGTCTTTAATACATTTATTTTTTAAGCACTCCACAGAGGTGGGAGCAGAGCTATCTTACAGGGAGGAGTGGGGTTACATAATGTCCAGATCACTGCTGCCTGTATATCTCTGACTGACTGAGTCCACATGATGTGCCCCAGGTCAAATAGGAGGTTTGTGCTTGTGGGAAGAATATTATCTGGTCACCAGAGTCAGGCTGTAATACCCAAATCACTAATGGCCTGTTATCTTCTTAGCCCAGGCTTTCTCGTCTTAGTCTTTGAACTCCTCCTGGCAGAGATTTCTCTTATGCCAGGAAAGCATTTTAGCTTCTCCCACAACAAACCCTCTGCTTGTAAAACAGCTGTACTACTAGAGCTCAGACAATCAGACAGAGAAATTCTGGAAAAGGCTGAATTTGGCAAAGAACAAAGGCCTGAAGGGGAAAAGGAAATAGGGTGAAAAATATGAAGGATATGGAAAATTTTGGGGAGAAAATCACCCAGTTCCTGGGAAATTTCCCATTATTTGGATATTTAGAAATCAAGTAGCTGGTAAGCACATGTTACATGAGTCAAATAACATAAACGCAAAACTAAGGTTCTCATTTTTCCTGCAAGCAGATGCAACATATTTCATTAGCAAGACTCCTCAGTTTTCAGCACAGAAATTCAAAGCTGCCAGCAGGAATCTCTCTCCCACTATTCCAGTTCCCTTTAAAATGAACAGAACATGGCCATCTGAGCTTGCCTTTGAGGCAGCACTTTACAGTGTCCCAGAGAGATGATTTCCCACTCCTAAAGCAATAGAAAATTTTTGCAGCAGCTCTGGTCCCAGGACTAAGTGGCAACACCCACTCTGGCAGAGGAAGAACAGCTCTGGAAGGAGGTGGGACAAGCAGGGACACTGGTGCAGGCCCTGGGAAGGAGCTCCCTGGGAGCACTGCCCACACCCCAGCTCCCCAGTGAGGACATTTACAGGAGCTCATGGAGGAGCTGGGTAAGTTTTTATCACAGCTTGGCCAGAAGTGTGGGCTGAATTTGCTACGGACTAAGGACAGGCGGAGAGCCAAAGGGCTTTCCTCAAATACCTTCTCTAATGAAGAGGCTTGCTTTGAGAATTTAAATAGTTTTACCACCATGGAATAGGTAAACAAAGAAAACAAAATGACAGAGATGTATTATTCTAAATTATATTATATATATAAAAACTAAATCCAGATATTCCACAAAGGGTTATGTAAATCCTGCTAATTGTCATGGGAACTTCCAGCATTTCACTGGACACCTTTAGCCAGCATAACATCTTTAACGCAAATTCACATACGGAATAAAAGTGATCTTTCCCTTGACTGTCTGCCATTTGCACTCTGTCAGTACCGAAGTTCCCCATCAAACCAAGCTGCAACATGGGGGCAACATGCATCACCCCATGAGGAACAGGAATGTCAGAGGTGTTTCAACTCAATACCTCCTGCCTTTAGCCCCAGGATTTTTGGCAGGCAGCCTGAGCCTCCCCATCACACTGTGGGGACCAAAAAGGCATTTTGTGCCAACAGCATGTGCTGATGTAAAAAAGAAAACAAGAAGTGCATTGACAATCCTAAACCAAGCATGTTTATATTGCTAGAACTCTGCCCATGGGTTTTTTTATTACAAGCATCTGGCTGAGCACTTTGCACCTGTAGAGAGGCCTGTAAGCTAAAGCAGTGTTCTTCCTAAAAACTCTGGTGGGAACTCTGTCTACCTTCACTGAGGCTGAGTTCAGCGTTTTTCAAATCCTGAGAAAGGATTTGAATACATAGATCTGTAGGAACTATAAGAATCATTATAAACCAGCATGGAATTTAATGGGATTGATCTGGGGCAGTCTGAAAGCTAGTCTCGACTGCTGCCCACAGTGTTCAATTCCAAGTTGCAGTTAACCCTGTTGGGCTGGAGCTGTTTTAATTACTGACCAACTCTATAAAATACTGCATTTCGAGGGAGCACACATTGTAAGTAATACACATTGTAAGTAGTTTATATAGTTTATATAGTCCCAAGCCTGCAGCCCTTTGTTTTCAATTGAGGAGAGGTACTCATATGTAGTAACAGTGAAAGTGATGGTTTTCAACTTCCAGAGAGTGAAACCAGAGGTAGGAATGGGTTATTTCCAAGGGTGCCTCGCGATGCCTCTGCCCCGCCTTCCCCTGGGCACCTGCCAGCTCCTGGCAGAGCCCACCCTCTGTTCAGTCTTTATCTGGACCTGCAATTTCCATCAGGAAGAGAATCAAGTCCTGTGCAGCACAACTCCTCTGCCTGTGAGGAATGTTAAGTGTGGCATTAAGCATCATCACTTGTCCAGGGTAGTTTGCTAAAAAAGAAGGGGCCAGGACTGCTTAATTGTGACCTGGATCCACACACACGTTGACATTTATGCTCCACCAGAGTGTTTCACATGCAGCTCTTAGCATATGATCTGCACAATTCAGCAGTGACCCTTGTCCACAGAGCTGTACAACTGGAGGGAAGTATGGAGGGGGATTTTTTTACAGGGAAAAAAAACATTTACCCAATAGAGAAGGCAGAATTATCTCCAGGAAGCTGGCACAAACCTGTGAGTGGCGGGCTAATTGATAAGAACAATCTCACTGCACACCAGAAACTGCAGAGCTTATTGCTTCTGCCACATCAAGCCTGTGCTGTCCTTGATAGGGTTTCTAACACAAAATCCTTGCTTTTGACATCTGCTACTATCACCCAACAGATCAGATGACAGAGGAATGAAGAATACTAAACATCACTAGATAAAGCAATCAAGAAAATACACTGAGAAAACAGGACAGACTGATAGCAAGTTTCTAGCCAGTTAGGTTACACCTAAAGATCGCTGTTATATTTTTTCTTTCCTCTGGTAATAAATAGGTAAAGTGGGTTCAAAGTGCTTCTTGAAGAGGACCACAGCACCACCTTTATACCCTTGGGCTGCTCCCTTCTCAGGACCAGCCCTTCAGCAGGGCAGGACACAGTGCCACAGCTGCAGCCCTCTGCCCTGCTGGGGTAGCCCAGAGGCTCTGCACAGATTTAACACCTCCTTTTTACAGGGATTGGCCCAAACCTGCTCAGTTCTCATTTCATCTAGCAAAAACTGATTGTCTTTAGTCCAATAAGCAATCCCAATATTTGCATATTACTACAGAATGCAGTGGAAATAAGGCAAATTGATCACAAAGCCAGCAAGTCCACCGGAGAGGACAGAATCTTTATGAATCCTTTTATTTTTACAACCTTTCAGCAGAAAACCCTTCCCACCAGGCTTACGGACTATGCTTGTTATTGTATATGCAGACAATGGAAATGCAAACAGGACTGGAAACAGTCTCTCTCACTTCTTGGCAGAACAGTGCACACTTCAAGCGTGATACCATAAAGAAAGGCTACCAGACTCTGCAAAGGCCTTTTCCTCAGATGCATGCTTTCTATGGACAGTGATTTTCTTTCCTCCAGACTTCTCAGTCTGCTATATTGCAACAGACTGAACAAATTTGGACTTTTTTCTGCAGGTGCAGCTCCCCTGCTCAGGGGAGTGCAGAAGGCACTGGGCCATTGCACAGAACAATGTGTGGTCCTTGGAGATTATTACTCACCTATTCTTCATTTGCTTAACAACTTCATCTTTTACACTGCTTAAGGACTTCACTAATTGAATCTTTTTTAAAAGTTGTGCTGAAGCAGTACCATTATGGCTAAATGACATAAGGAACTTTACGGAAATAAAAAAGGCAAAAGCAGAAGGAGCCTGTGGGCTTTTATGAATGGTATTTCATCTATTAAACAGCTTAAACATCACCTACATTTCACCTACAAGGTGCTAGATCTGATCAGCATTTTTGTTCTTTTCCTTTTATCGCTTAGCGAGAGATGGGAACTTTGCACTTCACAATGGGTTACAGATTTCCAGCAAAATGGTGCTTGAGAGGTGTATTTGTGAATGTTGTATTTGAAGCTCAGATGTTTCTTATGACTGTCACTATATTTGTTCTGTCTACCTCTTTGGAGATGCCAGATTTTTAGTAACATTTCTGCATGTATCCTACCTCAGTAACAGGCTTAAAACACTCTGACAACTAGATGGTGGTGACAGCTTTAGTGAGTGGAAAGCTGTATTAATTTTTCAATCCACAAAAGAGACAACTGACATATGCAGTTCTGAACTGGCATTATTCTGCACAACAATGCACAAGAGCGACAAACTGCACTGATCAGCAGTTACTGAGTCTGGGGGGTCAGAGGTAAACCAGAGCACCGACTGCAATACCACTGACATTTGGAGTTGCTTAAAATGACCGAAACATAACTGAGAGCTTTACTACCTTGCTTTTTCAGATGTTCTGAGACCCTCACTTAAGCTTTTAAACAGAGAAAGCTTTTAAAATAGTAGAGCTGAGAGGACAGAGGGAGTGCATTTTTGACAATTTAGGCCCTAGATTACAGCACTCAGAAAGCAGGGCACCAACAGAGGTTCTTAGCAAAACCATAGACCTAAACATCCTAAAATACTCCCAAGTATTGCTTTTAGTTCCTGTCTCAGTTTGGAGACAAATTTTAGGAGAAAACGCCCTGGAATGAGCGTTTCCTCTAAAGAGAAGGGCTCCAGTAATCCCTTTTTGCCAATGAGAGGAATGAATACCCGTGGGTGAAAGTGAAAAAAGCAAAACTGTTTATTAAAAAAGCAAGATACCTGCAAAGCACAAAAGAAAAACTGAACCTTACACCCCACACCCACCTTGCCAGTGGCCAAGAGGCACAGATGGCAGCTGCCCTTCTTTGTCTCAGGGAAGGGGAGGAAAGAGTTCATGCAGCAGCTGGGCACCTGTTGGATTTCTGGCGTGGCTCTCCTCCTCACAGCAGGTGAAGTTGGTGGAGTTTAATTTCCTTTTTTGTGTTGGTTCAGCTTCTGCGAGGTCTCAGGTTCAGGGCGGCCCCCCCGCCCTGGCTCCCCAGACAGACCAAAAAAGAAAGACAAGCCGAAACAGTTCAAGGAAAAAAACCAACAAAACAAAAAGCCACCAAAAGGATTTGCCGGTGAAAAGCCTCCAGGCCAGGGGAAGGAAAAAACCAGAAGCTCCTTGCCTAAACTAGCAAAAACTAATCCAGCAAAGGCACGAAGTAACAATCCATGTAGCCGCTGAGCACACCGGGCCAGGAGAGCTTGAACAGAGCCCGCCCAGGGTTCTCAGGCTCCAGCCCCGCACCCTGGTTCTTCTTAAACCTCCAGCAGCCATTTCTGGGCATACAGCAGATGATTAAGGAATAGAGTATCATCATAAAATCATCTCAAGACAGTTCCTATCTGAGTTTATAGGCTAGGCCTCATCTCAGTTTAAGGCAGTCTCCTATCTTACTACGAGTACTGTCTCTCTTGCAGCTCGTAGCAGACGTAACTCCTAGAACAGATACAGCAGGAGAGCCTCCATGCAGACATGAAGGTGTTACATGACTAAATCGACCCACAATTTCAACCACATGCAAGGAAAGCTTTCTTTGAAGAAAATTCAGCCACACCAGTTCTTGCTTCTCCTGGGGATAACTTCATCTTAAAAACAAACTACTGCCAGAACAAAATGTGCACCTGCTGCTCACAGAGGCCACTCTCTCTCAAAGTTTCAAACCAGAGCCAACCCAGCAAATTTTCCCAAGAGTCACACCTTGCTCATACCCTCAGAAAAACAAATTTAAAAACACAACATAAACATCAGTTTGTGATGCACACCCGGACAGCATTAATCCTCCTATGCCACACTGCACAAATGTTTGGAAGCTGCTCGACATTTTGGCTTTCTGCTTGTATAATTAATTTTTTTTCTTCCCATAAAGTCATTTTGAGTACAAGAGGATGGTCTAAGTGAGTGATAGTGGAGAGATGTTGCTGCAGGGCTGGACAACTCTCCTCAAGGGAGGGGCTGTTTGGGGTTCGAGATCAGAACCCGGGTACCCCCCACCCTTTGTGTCCACCCCACCACGCTCATGTCTCACTAAACTGTCTGATTCTCAATTACTGACTGTCAGGCCTTTACCCATTTTTACACTTGCCTGTACCATTCTCTAAAAGGCACAGTATTTTTTTTCAAGTAACTGTTCACACCCCAGATGGATGAAGCATCACTCAGATCCTGCAGCCTGCAGCACGAAAAAGGACTTTGCACTGCAGTCCCACTCATGACTTTCCACAAAGTCCCCTTTCCAGCATTTCCCCAGCTGCAGCCCCAGAGAACTGCAGCCCAGACAATTGCCTTTGCTCTGCCCCAGTCCACTTGACATCACATTCTCTCAATTTTTGTGCCTGCAATATCTGAGCCAGCAGGTCCTGTAGCTCAGCTTAGCTCCAAGCATTTAAAATCCACTGAATTAAGAGAAAACTATTCGGCTCTTTAATTAGCTGATCTCAGGGGTAAATCACAAAATAGAGCCAAAAGCTTTCAGGCCCGGAGCATGATGGAACCCCAACACCATTTAGGATGTCCATGAGCTGTCAGAGAGCCCTCAGGTTTTATGTCTGTTCCCAGCATTATGGATCCTGCTACTTCAGAAAATCCCAAAAACTCCTACAGGTGACCTCATGAATTTTGAGTTTCCAGCCCACATAGGAAAAAAAATAATTTCACTCATCTCCAAATGTTTTCTGCAAGATGCTGTTAAATGACTTCCATTTTTTTTTAGTGATACTGGTCTTTTACTCACAACTGCAAGAAGGAATAAAATCAGAAAATAATTTATTAAAAACACATACAGACAAGCAAGTACATATTTAACCAAGACTTTTTTACTGAGTCAGGTCTATGGTCAAGAATTTAACAGATACTTCCCTCTGTCTGTATGAAACTGTGTTCTTGTGCACATTACTCTGAGATACTCACCACTTCTTCCTCTTTTAACTTTGTATGTGCATTGAACTTCCATTCTCCACTGCTTTTTCCTCACATAGAAACAGATTATTTGATTTTATAACAGTTTTAATGTCATGAGAAAGGAATAAAAATGAGGGTATTAATCTCCATGTAAAATGAAACCACTAATGGTAGCTTCCCTTTCCTAAATCCACTCATTACCTCTGCTTAGACTTGGCATCAGCAGATGCTCCCCAGGAGACAGCCCAACTCTTCATCATTCGGATTTAACAGCACTTCCACTCCTGCTTTTTTTTTTTTTCCAAACAACAGTCTTAGCATTTGTAGGGGCTCCAGAAGCTGAGGTGTTCTTATTAGCTGTATTTTGCTGAGGAAAGCCTTAGCAATATCTCCCACAGTTTTAATCTCCTTGCTACAACAGATTTTTAAAAGGGCTTGTTCTTACATGTTTCTAAATATGACCACTTATTTCAAATGTTCTTTCAGAGCTGGATACTACATCCTATGGTCTGGATTTGGTCTTTTTCTTAAATGTTTGAATATGTCATGGAAAAAATTTCATTAATATTTTTAAATATGTTGATTAGACTAGAAATTAAAATACAGAACAGCAATAGAATCTTTCAGAAATTTAATCTGCTTTCTTACTGTATTTTGTAATCACAGAAGAGCACAGATCCCTCAAATTCCCATAGAGAGACAACTCCCTGAAATCTTTTCACAGTTCTCATGAACAATTGAATTTTCCTAGGGGGGGTGGGCCTCCTCTTTCTTCACTATTGATTATTTTTGCCATTTCCCTTTTTAATGGAAGTCTTCTGAGGAAGCACAATTTTGAGAGCCTTCTTTAAAAACAGGTATTTAGCTACAATTAAAATCATATCCTTTGACTTATAAGGGATTAAATAACAGATTAATGCTGAGAAAAATTATTTCCATCTGACAGGAGCAAGATTGCCTACCTGCAAAGTGAACCACCTCTCTTCTAAACAACAGGACAGACGCTACAAGGAGTGTGTAAGTCAGGAACGCTCTTGTTCCCCTTTCCCAAATTGCAAACAGAGGTGTGGGGACAGCTTCACACCACCCCCCTTCCCAGACCTGGGTTACAGAGGGGCATCATCTTGGGGCAGAAAGCTGGAAGCAACTGCTCTTTACAAAATCTAATGCTGATTTTTGTAAAGTATTGGCCTCTGGGACTTAGTGCAATTGGAGCCAAATTTTACAGCAGAGGTGAAGGAAATGCAAGTATTGAACTGTAGGAGACTGGGAAAAAGTCAGGGGTAAAGGGAAGAGACAGCACCACAAAGCCTGAGGCATTCCTGATTTTAAAGGTCCAAGAGAATCTGTACATCAATTACAAAGGGCTAAGAGTATTAAACGGACTTCAGAATTTTCACTGGCCAAAGCACTGTATAAAAATAGCTATAAATGCATCCTTGTTGCTGTTGCCCTCTGCCACCTGTTTAGGTAATAGTCCCCAAACCACAATCCTTACCACTCCAAATCAAATTAATATGGCAGAGAGGGAAAGTGATGAGAGATAAGTCATTCCCTCAGCTGCTGTGAGTTGACATGTTCTGCTGAGGTTAGGCATCCTTACTGAGCCCTACAGGATCAAAATCTGGCCTTCAATCCTTTCTTTTTATTAATATATGCTGCTACTGCCACAGGCCTTGGAAGTGGTGGTGGAGCAGGTCTGTGCAGTGCTGGGGGCTGAGACAATACAGCCCCACTCCCTTGCAGGAGGTCTGCACATTGGACAGGCAGAGTATGACAACCTCTACTCTAAAGCTTCAAGCAGCTCCTTTTTTCCCACTTCCTTTGACAGCTTTATTTAGCAGGAAGCAAAAGCTTTAAAAAAGGAGGTGAATGAAACTCTAGTTTGATCACATTGAGACAGAATGCCTCAGAGAGAGGCTTCTGGGAAAGAAGAGTTTGATGCTTAAGTTCCTGCCCCACCTGCTATCAGTGACAATAAATAGGATGTTGGTTTTATGAACATGATGCAAAACGCTGGCTTTTTCCCCACCTCAAACATCAAAGAAAGAACAGTTACAGTATTCCAGTATTCATTTTGGCATATCTACAACCTCACATTCAGAGGTATTTACATCATTTTGATTCTGTTTGCCAGTGAAGACACGTTATTTGTTGTGTCTCTTTTCTACGGTCATTTGAGTTTAAGGAAGTCAAACATTTCTTTTTCCATCGGTTCACACATCTGTTCACATCTGTTCACACATCGGTGCACATCTGCCCTAGTAAGAACAAACAGTGGGAAACTATGAATTTTCCTTGCTAGCAGGTGTCCATTTAAGTTCTCTGTGTGGACACAAGCATCAAGTGGAAACATATTAATGCCCAATCATCTCTGATTTTTTTCTTTAAATAGAAAAGGCTGGGGGGAAGGCACCAATGTAAAGGACATAAAATTACAAGATCCTGGAGAAGAAGAGTAAGAAGTGGCCGTCCAGTTCTGGCAGCTGTAGCTGCCAGAACAAACTCACTGGCAACATTCAAAGTGAGTGGTGAGATCCTCCTTTGGACAGAGCAGTGGGTCAATTTTAAAGACTGTGCTTCTTGCTGATGCCATATTTTAGGAGTTTATCTGTAATGTCTACATCCCAAAATGATTTTAAATTACCTTTATCAGTAACTTGTACTGTCGTCATCTATACTGTAAGTCATGTCTAGTCCTGACCAGGGGGAGCTATTTGCTGTGGGGAAAGTACATGCTCGGATCTCACTTTGGGATTCAGATTGACTCCAAAATAAAGGTCTGCAAAATAACTTCTCCTCAAGTTCACATGCTGCATGCCATCCATGCCCCTATAGACAAGTGTGTGAGGTCACATACTCATGGAGTTACTGTGGGTTGCTGTTTTGCCATCCTACACTGCCTTGAAGCATCTTCAACAGCTGTTGCAAAAGATGATCCCAGGATGACGCTCACTCTTTCTTCAGCTGTTTTTTCTGCAATTTGATACCAACACTGTGAAGACCAATTTAGCTTCCCCTTGGACCAGATATTAACTATGGAGCAGCCAACTACAGAGGAGAAAAAACACACAAGATAAGAGGGGAAGGACAAGCCATTAACTTTGAATCCATAGCATTAATAGGGTCGTGATGGACCCACTTTTGTTGTCCCTGAGACACACCAGGGATGGATTATATTTGCTACAGTCATCCTGCATTCCTGTCACCTTAAGTCTTCCTGAAAATACGAAGGGTAGGGAGGGAGGGGTAGATAAGGAAGAAGTGGCAGAGAAGATATAACTGAACTTTCCCACAAAACTCCAGAAGAATTAGAGCAAGTATTTTTGTTTGGAAAGCAGTGAGAATAGAAGAAAATGTCCTACTTGCAAGGGCCACAGGAGAGGGAAGGGGGAGCAGAGGGTGATTCACTGGAGTGGCATTGCAGGATTCCTCACTGCTGAGGAGGAAGGCAGCAAAGGGGCCTTGAAAAGGACATCTGAGAAGCTCCTTGGTACAAGCAGTGACAGGAAAATCTTTCACAAGTGATTGAAAGAAAAGCCTCAGTTCTGAAGGACAAATATGCATATTCAACCAAAAAAAAAAATCAGTAACAAGGCTACTCCATTTACCACAGCCTCAAGGCTATAGTTACTTAAGTACACAGAACTTACCAAGATTATTTCATTGATACAGTGCTTGATCAGTAATTTAATTACTATGCACGTGCCTATATGAAACAGCTACACATTCAGAAGATCTCTTTGGCATACTTCCCAAAGGTGAACCTTCATGCATCTTTCATATGGCCAGTATAATTAAATTTGCATGTACATGTCGCAGAACAAGCACTTTAAGTAATAGGACATAATCTTGACACCAGTTTTTTTTTAAAAAAATAAGAGAAAAAACCAGTCCACTCCATGATAAAAAAACAAAGCCTGGAAGGAGAGAAGAAAATACAGGAGTGAGAACATACAGTGCACTCATAGTAATGAGGACTGGTCCAAAGCCTGCAATGGATTGTGGATATCCTTACACTGCTCTGGGATAAGCTTTTCTAGCCCACCAAGAAGTCTGTGAGAACCAAACATCCTGTGTCCCCCTGTGACTCTCCCAGGTCCCATCAGATCTGTAAAATAGCTTTGCCCTGCAGCCTGGCTCTACATAGCTTCATCCTTCTCTGCTAACAGACATGTTCCAGCCATGAACATGCTATAGCATGGCTCCTACAGACAACAGCCAAATCATGGAAAAAGGAGCACAGGAGATGTAAATTCAAGGTTCCAGTTACCAATTTCATCCTCATAATGTCAGTGAAAAATATTTCAACAGAACTATATCTCACATTCTTAACTGAGTTAAATTCTGCCAAGAAAACCATTTGATTTCCATCTAGCTGTAGTGAACAGTGATTTATTTCCATATTTTATTTTAGCAATGCTGCATTTAGGCAGTTAGAATTTAATGGGAATATGCTCCTTCAAATTCTTCCCATCTGGATTATATAATCTTTACTACCAGACTTTAGTCTGCCAACCTGTAGACCTGAAAGTGATTTCACTACTTTCATCCAATGAGCTAAATCTTCTCTTTCCCTTTCCTTTAGTGTTCATTTTCTGTCTCCCCCCACCACCACCATAAGGCAAAGGGTGAGCAGAGGGTTAATAAAAATGAAAATCTGCATTTAATACTAATAACAACCCTTGATTTTAAAGGCCACACTGGATAATATTTATAAGGGCTAAAGTGCTCATAAATTTTACAGCCTACTATACACTCACAGATTTATGCACATAGAAGGGAGCTAGTCATCCACAGAGCTGTAGCAGTTTCAGATGTACAGTCCCCATTAAGCAGATGACTTGTTCAGTATTGCCTGTGACTATGGGAGATGTCTACAGTCATATTTGTTTCCAGGTAATTACAGGCACTAAGACAGTCATAGGGACCTGAAGCACTAAGAGCCCCTTTTCCTCTGTCCTGCTTGCATGAGTTTCTTCACTAAACACGGTGAAGGAAAAAGAACTGGGCTATGAGTAAAGACTGTGGTGATCTTCCATGCTGAGATAACAGCCCCTTTCCTGGAAAGCTATGGCTGTTCTTGTCTGAATACAGCTGTCTGAAGGGAAAAATCAATAGCTACACTAGGACTGTTAAACTACCCATCTAGCTCCAGCATCCTGCTTGTCCATAGCAACCACTAGTCAAGGACTATGCATTTATCAGGGACAGACTAGATGCACTCTTCTTTCTGTTTTTATTTTGCAGAGGTCTTCGACAATATTAAAGGCAGAATTTGGGGGCCACACTTCAGTGTATGCCATACAGTGCTTTCCTCTAGGCAAGTCTCTCACGGTCTGTAAGGACAACCAAGGAAGGTTTGACAGGGAGCACAGCTGAGACTTCAAACAAAAGCTGATGGAGCCAGTACACACCAGCTTCTCCAGAGCAAAGCAAAAGAAGTCCTGCAGAGAAAGATTCCTCGAGGAAGTTTTTTTCCTTACAAAAGAACTCTCTTACTTTGCCAAATTGTTCTGCAGCGTAAACCCATAAACCATGAAGGCTGTCCCTCCAAAATCTCCCTACGCCCTCCCATTTTCTCTACTAAACATTTTCTCACTCATTAAAAAAAAAAAATAAGATTATTCTTTTTATCTTGCTATGCACTTGCTAGCCAAGATATCTGATGGTCCTGAGTTCTTCCAGGTAACACTGAGATGGCATATAATATTTACATGTCAAGAATAAATTGCAAAAGAATTACTGCAAAACTTATCATATTACAGTACCCCTGTTAAAACCCTGCTTTAAGGGTATTTTTGTCCCAGAGAAGAAATGGACTTCAGGAAGCACAAAGCACCAGGAAGTGGCAGATCAGACATTTGAGCCCATCTCTCCACAGGCATGGGGGGATGACATCACTGGCTGACATCACAGGCTGACATCACTGATTGTAAGAGCATAAGAAGATCCAGTACATGGTCAGACCAAAGATTTGCTCCCAAGCCCTTTTCTTCAGCAGAGGCCACAGAATCTCAAGCAGGGAAAAAATAAATAACCCTGTCACAACACTCCCCATCCTCCACCAAATATTTTCTTCAGGTGGTAGCTCCGCCTTGCAGGGATGGTGCTGACCATGAGGGCTGCAGGAGCCTGTGCTCTCCATCCTCACCTATAGCATGTCATGCAGCAAGACTGCCCCAAAGAGCTCATGCAGCTCTGCCATAAAGAGGCAGGGAAGAAATATCCCTCCACAAGGACACAAAGAGCCAAGGAAAAGTAGGGCATGTTATCTGCATCTTACTGCAGCCTTTGTACTTTTGCACCCCAGCTTGGTCTGCAGTGGGGTGTCACACATGCTTGTGACAGCCAACCTGAGCTCACTGTGGCAAAGGTGATGGAAGTTGAGTGGGAGCCAGCAGGAATTCTCTAGGTTCATATGATCCCTATACATTCTGAATTATGCAATTAAAGCCCTCTTTCTTCTTCAGCAAATAAAATCAATGACATGGTAGGAGGAGCCTGACAACAGCAAGATGAGAAGACGCACAGTCTATGGAAGTGATAACTGCACCTGCCAAATCCACACCACAGCAAAAAAATATTGCCTCTGCTTCTGAAAGCTGCTGGTAATGCAAATGGTGCCACCTGACAAGAAGTCCCAGAGATGGGAGCTGATAGCTCACCTCCCGTCAATGTAACCTCCTGTCCCTCAAAAAGGCACCATACCTCTCAAGGACATCAACCCAACAATTGTAAAAAGAAAGGAAATCTTCTCTCCTGCTGTATTTTAAAAGGGTTTACTGCAATGTGACTCAGATTTAATCCAAAATGTCTAGCTGATACTTAATTTGAGGCTTCTTCTGTGAGCTCTTCACCTCCCTCACTGTGGCAGCTGCTGCACGTGGATTTGCAGCACATGTTACGCTTTTTGTTGTACTCCAGCTTACACTTGTTGGAAAGGTCACATGACATGAAAGCTTTGCTCAGCAGCTCTCACAGCAGGTCCATGCTGGAGGACATGCTCCCAAGATGACAGCACTGAGCCTCCTCATGTGAACGGGGCATTGCTGATCCTTATTACATCTCCCAACTTGAGGACTGTCCCAGACCAGGACCCAAGGAAGTGCCACTTCTGCACAAATAACAAATATCTCCTCAATTTTTCCCTGTTAAAAAGGCAAAAACAAAACCCCACAGAACTAAAGTTGCCTTCTCCTGCCGTGCCCTGCATCTCTGCATCATGTATCACACTGGGACTCAGGACCTCTCTTGTACCTTGGAAAAAAAAGGAAAAGTATACTGGGAATGTGCTAGAATCAGCCTTTGAAAACAGGCTGCAGAGAGATAACCATGCCAGCCACAAGACAGCCACCCAGCTGCATTGCTTGCTGATCTTTCCAGGTAGAGCAGGGACTGCAATTTACACAACTAGCTGTGTAACTTTGAACATACACTTCCCCCGTGGCACTGAGCCCCACTGTGCTCTATAATCACTCCATTTTCAGGAGTGCAAACCTCAGCTAGCTATCAGTTTGCACATTATGCTCATAGTTGGTGCTGTGACAGTACCTGTCTCTAGGACCGTTAACTGAGTGGCCAGATTCCCAGTGAAGTGAATATGCTCCAGCAAAGCCTTAACGCAAGAAGAGGCTGCTCCATAGGATGCTCAGCAAAGCATGCAGCCTTGTATTAACATCCTTCCCAGCTACCACCCCCATTAGCTGTTGCTCCTTTGCTGAAGGAGCAGAAAGAGTGAGTCACCTTTTTTCCTCAAGGTACACACGGGTGTGAGGCCGGTCGGTCAGCACTACAGCCACACCTGGAGGACAAGCATGGGGCCAGCAGCCTCATGACTCCGTAATTCCAACTTCTGCCAAGCAGTAAGTGCTTCTACAATAAGCGAGGAGCAGGTGAGAGGGGGAAACAATTTAGAGAAAGTCCCACGAGCCAGGCTGGCAGGCAGCATGATCACACTGATGTTGTGACTACCACCAGAGGCAGGGGAGCCAGGCAAGGAAAGCAAGTGCAGCTCGCAAGGCAATTTCTTTTTATTTAGAAATAAATACTGAAGACTAATGAGCAGGAACTTAAATAAGTAGTTTTTCTTCCTTGGGATTGGATCAAATATGCTTGAAAAACCCACTTCCCAGGGCATCCCATTGCAATGCAGAGTAGTGCCTGGGAAGCCACCCTGCCCACCACAGCTCAGCCTCCCTGAGCCCACCACCAAATTAGCAGTCTGGTGAGCACCCAGATTTGCATAGAAGATAAAGATAAAAGCAGTTATCAGCAATTAGGCTTGCCAAGGCAAAATTCTTCAAGGCCGCTTTACAACTAGTGACAGATGCAGTATTCCCAAGTTTAAGCTATAATTTATGCTTAGACTGGGCAGGAACATAAGGAAAACACATTGTGCATTTTGCAAAGCCTCTCATTTAGGCATCTGAAAAAATAATAGAAAAAGGGGAAGGAGGGAAGATGAATAGTGACGAAAAGATAGAATAAACTGCAGGCACAGGGCCAGAATTTAATATTCAACAATGCTAAGAAATATCCAGACTGTCTTGCTCCTGAATAGATCCACTTACCTGTTGTTCACATCAGCAAATTTCATATTTCCCAGCTGTCCTGCTCCTTCAGGGTTTAATCACAGGTAACAACCACAGTGTGCAAGCCTTAACCCAGCTGAATTACAAATATCAGACCAAACACCTGAGAGGAGCAGGAAGAAGGGATGGTAGCGAAGACCAAACCCATTCCCACCTAGGACATGGAGCAGTGCTGTCTTCCCATGATTCCTCCAACTCTGCACTTGAAGGAAGCACAGGCTGAAGAACAACCTGAAGTCTGCAGGATATTCCTGTGGCTCTGGGTGCCAGGACATCCAGGACCTGATGAAAGTCCTTTATACCTTGCCTGAAATTCCAGCTCTCCTCAGTACGATTCCATCTCTGTATGTAAAACCTGTAGCAGAAGAGGTGAGTGAACTGTGCCAGAAATTTCTGAAGCAGCTGGTGCATGTAGTAATCATAGGATAATTCAGTCTGGAAGGGACCTGATGAGGTCTTTAGTGCAAGGACTGCTCCAACAGGTCAGCAACAACTTACCATCAGCTTGCTCAGCTCAGCTCATCCGTGCTGCATGCTTTCCCGGAAGTAATTAACTCTCTCTTTCCTCACAAGATGAAACAAAGCTGGGGTGAGTTTTGTCTCATCATCTCTCTTTGGAGAAACGGGGACCCTTGGTGGCTGCCCAGCTAGCCACAATGTGGAATCAAAAATCCTCTGGGGCAAAGTCTTCCTCCTGGTCTGCAGAGCTGGGGGAAGCCAAGTGTCCTTAAATCTTGATGTCAAAGGAAGGAGAGGAGCTATGAGAGGGGTAAGTACCTTTCCTCACAGGGCAGCAGGCAGTGATCCTCCTCCTCGCTCCATAGCAACTTCTCAATATATACCCTGTATTATGATTTGCATATTCCTGCTTTAAGGAGGGTTTCCAGATTCAGAAATGGTGAGGCCACTGCTCAATTCATCCAGCCCATCTGGAACATCAGCCAGGTGCACACAGCAGGAAAATCCAAACTCATCCCAGCGCAGGCACATGGCACTTGGGACACAGCACAGGGGTGTTAGAAAGGTCAGTCAGTGTTAACAAGCAAATAAATAATGAAAGAAGACAGAGAATCTGGCCACCTTTCTGAAGTCTTTAAAAGCAAGAATATGTGTTCAGGACCTTTTCTGGGGATTCAGAAGCCATTCTGATCTGATGATACACAAAGGTAACAGAGATTACCATTCATTCATTTCATTTGTTTCTGCAGGATTTGGATGTCTGTAATTCAAAACAGACTGAATATTTCAAATTGTTTTCCTATTTGATACAAAGGAATCCTTCTGCAATGAAACATTTTTCTGAAGCCATGGTAGACAGTCCCTTTCTGAGCACCAGCTGTTTTAAAAAGGAACAGTGCCATCAATGAAGTTCTCACTCCAGCATAACTCTGTGCACAAGCTCCAAATCTTGGTAAATGTCATTATTGGTACTGTAACATCACATGGTCAAAGGTCACAGAACACCAGCAGTACAGCTTCATTTTTATCACCCTCCCATCCAGTCTGCATTTGAACAGGACGGGCCCTCTGCCAGCCCTGTGCAAACACAAGGAGCATGCACAAATAAATGCAAGCTCACATGGTAATAAAAGTGTGAGCAGAAAGCTGCAGCAATCTCAAACTTGCACCCATCAGTCATTGCTAGAGGATAGGACAGAGAGGAATGGCACATGCTCCAAGACTTTCAGCTTATTGGAGGTTTTTCCATCCTAAAGTCAACAGGTCTCTCCATCGTGTACAAACCTTTTTCCTCAAACACCTCATCAGCCTAACTTGGCAGAGCAGAAAGCCATGTGTTGAATGCAACAGCCACTACTGCTCAAACAGCTGAGGAAAAGTTTTTCAGGGTTTCTAGAACCTACAGATCCAAGCAGCATTCTCCATTCCTTGTTTTCAAAAACAGGTGAACAGGCTTGGCTAAACTAGTAGCAGTTTTACAGTATCAGCCTTACAGCTGTGTTTGTACAGAAGATGAACCCAAGCAACTAAAGACTGAAAAAATTATCAGCAATTAAATACAGCCTTGCAATTTCCAGGAAACCGAGGTAAACAAAGCAGTATCTGACACATCTATTGTAATTCACACACAGTTGTTCACAGTGTTCTTCATATCCTGGATAAATACCAAAGCTATTTTTGCTCACAGGCTTTGTTGCCTAGCTGTGGCTGTCTCATTTTGCAACGAAAACAAGAAAACAGCTTCCTTACACATAAGATCTCCCAGAACTTAATATACGTAGCTTGTAAATGCAATTTTTCCTGACACAAAGACAGCTGTGTAGCTTTACAATGGAAAAAAACAGTCCTTAAATCTTGGAAAGGAGAAGAGCTATGACAGGGGCAGTACCTCTCTGCACAGGGCAGCAGGCAGTGATCCTCCTCCTCACTCCTTAGCAACTTCCCAAAATATTCTCTGGGACCTACAGCTTCCCAGGCTACCTAAGCAATAGCCTAATCTTTCCTCTCCCTCATTGCAAGGCTTTTTCTTGCTGCCTTTATCTGTACCCTTCATAAAAAGCAGGACCCAACTCCCTAATGAGTCTACTGCAGCCCTGATCCTCTCTTACAGTGTCAAGCCCTGCACAGGATCAAAGCTGTCTAACTTGTCTCTGCAAGAGGAAGGCAGGAGTCTTGGGAATCAGCTGTGGGACTACGAGGTCACTTCGTATGGGGAGATTTTCTCCATGGGGATGGCTCTGCACCCTCCTCTCATGATGCAATCGGATCCCATTTGAATAAATTTTCTTTTTCCCTGATCTCTATTTTTCTCTTCATATTTCCTGCCGATGTGCTGATAACACACACTTGTAGCTGAAACAGGCACATCAAAGGCCTTCAGAGCCACCTCTCCTCCTCTTGGACTTATACCACTTGCAATTTTCCCACTAAGCTGGTCTATTCAAATTTCACCTCCCTTTCCATCTGGCATTATTAGGGCTCATTTATGCTAACACAGTAAATAAATCGTTATATTATATGGAGGCATAGCCACTTGATACGAAGGAAAACAAAACTTATGATTCAAAAATATTTTGTTACTTAATACAAGCATGCATGACTTCATACACCCAACACGTGAATTGCGTGTAGATGGCAGACTCATGGCTTGCTACAGGGTGAAACCACTGACAGCTCTTGTAAGCAGTGAGATGTAAGGACAGCCCTTGAAGTCCTGCTTACAAGAGTATGACCAATGCAGGCCATGGGACATGAAACATTTCTTTGTCTGTAAGACCCACAAGGATATGTGTGGCTCTGCTTTCCAGCTTCATACAATCTCAAAAAGTATTTGTCCTTCAGAAAGAGGAGCCCATCAAGGGATTATGAATTATAATGGCAAACTACAGACAAAAGAAGCAGCAAAGGATGATGTGCTTTCAGTGGGAGTTTAGAGGGACTAGTGGCTGAGACACAACAACCACAGTCCAGCAGAGGCATAAGATGATGCAGTAAAACCAGGGAAGCAGGGAGATACACAGTCAGTGAGGCTGAGGCAAGCCATTTGGAAGAGCTGTGGTTTTAGTATCCATTTGCAACCACCCGTGTCCTGATGTTCTTGTTTTGCACATGATGAGTGACACATTGCAGTATCATCTTCTGCTTAATTACATACACTGAACCAGTAAGGAGGAGGCAGCTGACTTCACACGTACCACAAAACCAGGAAAACTGGATTACCATTTCAGTTAGAAAACTGGTCAAACTGATGATTTGGGAGGATATTTCAGGTAACTGCTAATCCCTCCTCCTGTAATGATCAGGTATTTAGTTTGGGACACTGAAATGAGATTTCATTCCCAAAACACTAATTACTCATCTCTGAAACTCCTAAGCAATATTCTTTCTCTCTCAATCCTTGAAGAAATGCAACCAAACCTCAGTGCCACGCTGACCGATTCCTTGCCCGAGCCTGGCCGGCGGCAATGTGATCCTATGCCCGCAGAGCTGACAGGAGGGCTCTGGGGCTTTGAGTTCCCGGATCCACAGGGGCTGAGTGGAAGCTCCGCTGGGAGCTGTGTGGCAAACGGCTTCTTGTCGCAAGCGAAGCCAGTAGATGTTACAGAGCGACGGCAGAGGCGAGAAGGAGAGAGCCAGACTGCTTGTGGCTATAAACCCAAGCTTTATTTCTTGTCCCTCAAGGGACAGAGGAAACGCGGCGCGGGCGGGAGCCGACAAGACAGCCCACGTCAAGGGTGGAACAAAGGTTTTTAAGGGCAGACAAACAAGGGAAGGAACAGAGGAGATAACCAACCAATGACAAGGGATGACAGCCGACCGCTCAGGGAACAAAGGAGGAACAAACTTGGAACATCAAATCCAAAACAGAACCCTTAAGATCTTTCTAGAAACTAATTGCATAGTACATGAACTTATTATAAAACGTGAACCAGAGAAACCAATCATGAACCAAGGAAGGGAGAAAGGTCTGGAAACAGGGTGGAGATGAGGTGTGAGTGGCATCCCGTGGGTGTGGATATCAAACCTCTGCATCTCCCCCAGGCTCCTCCTCAGGAGTGGAGTCCTGGGCAGAGAAGTTCACCCACTGGGTGTCACTCACCTTAAATGAAAAGGGCTGGACCACCGCCACACCTCAGCCCACTTCCAACCTGCGTAGCTTATTCTTCTCTATTTTCTCTGTGTCTATGGCTTGTAAAGTGACAACAGACTGCACCTCAGTGAACATGATACTGATGTTTCTGACTTCAAAGCTCTTCAACCACACTCACACAGAAACAAATCCCATAGTCAAGCATCTTCCAGAATAAGGGTCTCCAGACAAGAGGGACAAAGGAGGGCAAGAAGATTCCATCATCTGTTACCGGTTAGTGGAACACCCCGTTTAATCCTTCCAAGAAAGTTGTCCACCAAAACCTCTGATGCTGTCAATTACGTATCTCTCCCTTAAAAAAGGGATGGATTTGCATGGACTTTCAACAAAGTCCCTAAAATAAAAAATTTCTTTCCCCACTTTAGCCAATTCTAATGCTGAAAATTGGGCTGGAATTGAGTCAGGGAAAACAGAGGATAAACATCAGGAAAGCCATTGTGCAACTCACATCTCCCAGGGCTATTGCACTGCCTCTCAAATGGAGCAGGAAAAGCCCTGCTTCATGTCTTAAACACTACAGCAAAAAATACTTGTCTGCAATGGAAAAATAAATCAAGCCAGCTTAGACTGGCATGGTTTCAAAACCCTCCCAGTCACACAGTGAAAAGTTCCTAGCACCAGTTTCCACTCTGAAGCCTGGAACCATGCTGAGATATACCCTCACCATGTGCCAGCGTCACCAGAACAGAACAGTTTGCTTTTCCACCACTGTACATGCCCAATTACATGTTCAGGCACAATTAAAATTACTCCTTTCCTGAAAAAAATATTTGTGGATTCACTCTGATTTGGTTTTTTTCAACTTCTGCCAAGATTCTGGATCTGCTGCCAAGGTTCTGTTACACTGCTAATACAGACTTTGCTTATTGATCTTGGTACAAGAAGGAATGAATCTGTAACCCCACTCTCCAACTACCAAGCTGCTGGACTGCTGCACTTTTTAATACGGGAATCTAGTATTCGTCACATGTTCCAAACCACAGTTATCATGAAAAGCTACCTCCTGTGTCTAACACATGCACAGGGTACCAAGGTAATTCATCTACAGCTAAAGGTGGCAAATGCAGGTGAGTGTACTGAGCTCTGTGGTGCTGGAAAAGTCCCAGCCTCAGCACAGGTTTCTGCATATGATATGTAGTTGTTGGGACAGTCTGGTACCAGACTTGCACATGACCAAAAGGGTTAATTTATCACACAAAGGTTTTCAGAAGACACCTTGTTCTTTACAATACTCTCTGTAGCTGTTATGTGCCCCCCTGACCAAAAGCACCGTTGAGTGATTCCCTACTAAAACTGGGACAAAGGCTGCATGCCATAAAGAGGAGTGACAAACCATATCTTCAAAGCAAGCTATGAATTTGGAAAGATTTACACAAATCTGTGTTCTTATTTCCTCCAGGAGGCAAATCCTGCCCAAAGCAAGCTCACTGTGAGAATGCATGCCTGACAGTACCAATAGTCTTTGATGTCACATGTTAACGTCCCTGTGCAAGTTATGAGGCAATTTCCAAAATTCACACTTAATCCCGGGGTCTGCTGTTGTTGAAAAATTCAGCCTTCTGTCAGCAGCTGTCTGTGCTCAGTCATTGAATGGCTCCTAGTCGGCACAGCAAAGTCATTATTTATAGCCCAGCACATTTTTGGGACAGCCTCTTCACATTCCTTTTGATAAAAAATTGCAAGCAGAGCACAGAGAGAAGAGGTGATCAGAGCCTGAACACATACCCACGGTATGCTGGGAACCACTTCCAGAAGGGTGGGCCTCTTCAGGCTGGTACGGGGTGCAGGTTTCCCAATAAAGTCTTCCAACCCCTGATTTTGGTGGTGCAGAAAAAGGCTGAATACCCCCCTCCCACACAAGCATGTGCCCAGCCCAACATGAACACATCATCTGGGAAACAACGATCACTTGGAATGTAGTCCAACAGACCAGTTTAGCTGTGCTGGCATTCTCCCTTCCACCCCACCCCAACCAAAGTGAGAAGGCTGAGAAGAATGTCTTCTCCTTCTAGCACCTATGAAGCTGCTGGGATTTCTCAGAAGGTGTCCCCACATATACAACCACATGTAGCACAAAATTCACAACAAACTAATCAATTTTAGATAAAAAGTATGCCAAAGATGTTCTTTACTTTGGTCTTTTCAGGTACTTCAGTAACTGGAGCACAGCGGAGAGTTCAAGGGCAGTAAGGACCTGGATGCATATAAATAAAAATTACAGTTTCTGCTATTTTCAACCAAATAAAAGAGGCCAGCAAGCTAGAAAGAGAGGTTTTTCCCTGTGGACTAAGTGGTTTCTGCAACTCAGATGTGGTGCTACCCCCTTTTATGGTGAGCTGTTCTTTATATTCTCCAAGTTGCAAACTAATGTGACAAAATGCTGCTCCATACGACAATATTGGAAAATAATACTGGCAGGTGCAATCCCAAGACTTTTCTTCATTTTAAGGAAAAAGTAACTTTGGTTGTAATCCAAAAGAACAATAGAGATATAGGGGAAGCTCCTTGATAGCTTCTAGCTCCATTCAAGCAGGTTCATTCATTAATCCACCACCCTGCATTTCCTTGCCAGCACCTGGAAAAGCAGAGCTGCAAAAGACTTCTCTGGTTGGGAAACCAGTGAAGCTCCCCTGGCCAGGAACAAGGTACTGTCCAGCAGTGACCCCAAGCCTTGCTCCAGGGGGTGTGTGAGGTTATTCCTCTGCCCAGCTGTCTGCGAGAGCACTTTAGGCAGAGGGAAGGCAAGTGACATCTTTCTTTTCTAATTGAACAGGACAGCTGATGGATCACATGGGCTGGTCACAGAGGCTGTACCAGTGAAAGCACACATCTCTCTCACTCAGGGACACTTGGTGTTTAATTGTGCAGCTTTAAAGGGAGAGGTCATTAATCCTTAGATTTTCTGTCCCTTGCACAGGTATTTTTGCATCAGGCTGCTCTAGTTTTTCAAAGCAAAATGGCTTCAATCAGTGCAAAATCCTGGGATGACACTGGGGATCTTCACAGGCCAACCCTGTGCTTGGTTTGGGACCCCACCTTCCCAGGCTGCCTCTTACAAAGGCTGGTGATTTCAATTTCTTTAGAAAGTTACAGCTCCCACTGTACCAGTCATTGGCCATAGCCTTCCAAGTTAAAGCAAAACATGTGGAAAGCATGGTTAATGCTGGATATCCTCAGAGACCAGGAATGTTTTAGAAAGGCCACTGAACCTCGTAAGTCACATAACATTGTATAATGGCAATGCACATCTCAACAGAAACAGAAGTATTCTTCTTCCAGGTATGAAAATACCCCCCAAGCCCAAGTCTCAGTGCATGTATGTGCACTTCAAGTATCTGGAGCGTCCTTCAAGTCTCTAGAATAATCTCACATCTTATGAGTCATGTACAGTCAGCCCTTATGAGTCAGCCCTATTATTTGTAAGCATCATTCTTACGCTTTTTCATTTGGCTATAAAAAGAGAAGAAAGATAACACTGCTGCCTCTCTAGCTGACATTACCAAGCTTTCTTTTCCAAAAAAGGAAAGGTGGGGTTTGTCTTTGGACACTAAGAGTGAAATCTGTTCCCCAAATGTGTACTCTGGGGCCTCAGTCAGGCTAAAGGTGAGCTTGTAAAAGCAATTTGTTTTAATAAGAATTTAATGTGATGCATCTTTGGTACCTCTGTTGCCAGATATGTACCTCTGCCTGCTCCTTTCAGAAGCAGGATCTGGTGGTGGGACTCATGCTGAGTAGACCAGAGAAGGACTCATGTGCTTGATGGGTGCCATGAATGTTTAATACCAGCCATAGAGCTCCAGTCAAGGGGGAGACTAAAGTACAAGGAGACCAGAAGATGACTGAGAAGCAGCAAAAGGAACAAACACAGCCCAGAATCCTGGATGTGAAGGAGGATGCCAGCATGTTGGTGAGGATTTGGCTCCGTGGCCATGGGAGGACAACCCTGCTCTGAATCTCAGTCTGTCCCTTAAGACCTGGGCTTGCCCATCCACAAGACCTCTCAAGCTGGCTGCCCTCCCTCTAGGTTACAGACTACCTACAAATCCTGTAAATCTGTTTGGTCACCTGCACAGACTATGAAGAAAACATACATTTTATTTTCATTTGAATTACAGGAGCCCCACTGCCCTCTGAATGATTTCCTGCACGTGACTAATGAAAAAGTTCCAAACAAGTGCTTCTCTGAGTCATGTATCTTCCCTCCTTTATATGCTAGCTACCTGTCAGATTACAATGACAGCTCCATTAGTTTGGGATTCTGTTGGACGAACAAATGCCTTGAACAGCAGAAACCTCCAATGGTCTGCATGCAGTGATCCTTTATTGCAGTCTACTTCACACAAAGCTGTAAACCACATTTGATATAGGTGGAATAAACTACTGCCATTTATGTTCAAAATATCACATAGTCTTTCCAAAAACCAGTTCTGCAGTTTACACTAAAAATAATCCCATGTGACCTTTGCAGACCTACCTTACTAATAATCTCTAGTCATTCATGCACTCAGTTATTAGGGCTTTAAATGAAGCTGATCATAATTTACATACTGAGAATGTCTCTTACATCACCTCAACCTACTAAAATGACACTTACATTTTCCCCTAGAAAGTGGCATGTTATGTAGGCCAAGTCATTTAGTAGATGATCACGCTGCAGCCAGCATCAGGAATTACATTAGCAAAGAAAATGTACATAGGCAAAGAAGAGCAGGGTTTGGCTTTTCTAATGGTTCAAATTTTGGGTTCATTATAAGATATGACATTTTAAGCTTAATAGCAAGTACTCCCTTCTCTCCTTCTTATAGCACATAATACAGACATTTTATTATTTCCAAGTGTCCTGCCTTTGCCTGCATTAAAAACCCTCTCTCCTCTCCCTGGCGCTGAAGAGTTATTAGGCTGCAAAATCAGTTTTATGAATAGGTGTGACTTTGAATGCCTACACTGCAGATGTGACCTCAGGGTAAAATGGAAATGCAATGTCATCTGCTGGAAAGCAGGCAAAGAGGAGAGCTGGTGAGCAGTGAAGAGGTATCTGAAACACAGACGTGACTAAAGCCTTTTCTGCTCAGTTTGTTTTCACCAGGCCACTTTAAAAATGCGGTCTCCTGCCTTTACATCCAGAGCACACTGGCCAGATTTACAGACACCTTGCACTACAGGTACCGATTCCATTTGACAGTCCTGGATTTTGAGAGGTCCCTCAAGCACTGACACTGCAGGTCTTTATTGCCTGGACAATTTATGCTTGCAGCCCCTAGTGAGTGCCTTATGAACCCATGTTAGTACAGCATCTGCAATTTGCAACTTTTTTATTTCCAGGTTGGGATTTCTGCAAGATACTTACATCGTTAATGTGTTACAGATTACCACGCCACAGTCCCCAGTTGTGGCCTAATTGTCCCTAGGTTTCTCAGCACAGTCCCTCTGGAGCTTTGCTGGCCTGAGACCAGCCAACACCCCATGGTTCTGCTGACTAAGGGCATGGGGATCCTGGCATTGACAGTCAGGACTTGGATCCTGGAGGAGTAACAGATGCACTGAACGCCCCATGGCCTGGGAAGCAGCAACATACGCTGCAGTCATTAGTGACTGTTGAGCAACAAGGGAGTCTGACACATCGGATTTGCTTTACCTTTGGCAGCAAGTGCAGTCATGGCTCTTCATAGGACACAGAGCAATGTACTCAACCAAAACAGTGAAAATAAATGGCATAATCAAACTGCAAACCCCCCCTGTTGCTCCTTCTCAGCCACACAGACCCGTTGTTCATACCAGAAAGCAAAAGGCAAGAGCCAGCAGGGAAACATCTTGGAGGCACCATAAAAAATGCACATAATAAAGAGCAGTGCACACGTGACCCTGCCAGGGTTGTCACCTCCTGCCCTGAGGCCAGCTGCAGTCTGTGTCCAGCATCAGCTGGAAGGCCCTGCTATCAGCCAAGCTCCTTCCAGCTCTGCTGCAATGTGTGCTGTGTCTGACCTGTGTCTCAGGTACAGGGCTGCATTCTCTCAAAGGTCACCTTCTGCAAAAGAACACAAAAACGGGGGTCTCCCATTGCACTCCCATGATAAACACTCCTTGCAGAAAACAGAGAAGATTATGCCCCTGTAAATGACAAACCACATTAGGAGAAACTGCTTCTGTTCCTTTAACCTCGGCTCTCCATAGACGATGCACCTCTCCTTAATTTCAACTCTCTGGCAGTGACACCAACACTCTGGTTTAGAGAAAACAGAGCTGAAAATGGACAGCTCTTCTCTTCTTTTGGCTTTGCTGACAATTATCAGAGATGAAAGCCGGGGTATTTTCAGCAGTATAAATGAACTTGGGGATTTGATTGTTGCTTCTTCCTGAATGAACATGAAAACATCAGAGGGCCGAACTTTTGTTTTGCAATGTGGCACTATCATATTTCTTCACAGCTTTATTTCATATTTTTCCTACCCCCGACTGACTTTAGTGCTCTTAAAAGCACAAAAGAAGAGAGAGAAAATATTTTGTGCAACTTCATGACAAATTTAATGAGAAAATTTCTTTTTTCTTCTTCCTTTCCAGATATTTAATGTCAAGCAGAAACTGCTCCAAAAGTGCAATATTTTCAGAATAAAACTCACAGTGTTTTTTCTATTACAATCTCAGAGGTCCTCAGACCTGACACCCCAGATGCTCTCTTCTAAACTAAGCCCTTAATACTTACAATCACAGTGTACTTAAAAAAATATGAAAAAAAAAAGAAAATTACAATAGAAAATGAAGTTGTCAGTGGGCTTCAGATGAGTCCAACTGTGGTTAAAATCAAGGATTAAGTGAAACATCCATCTTGTACAGGCAGATAGCTCAGGTTGCACCACCTTAATAAGCACCTGTCCAGAAGGAGAGGAATGTTTATATCATCAAGAAAACCCAAATGTATTCCTGGTCTGCAAGAGCTGTTTCCCCATCAGACTCGAAATAAATGCATTTGCTTTGTTAAGCCTCAGCTTCCAGCTATCATGATCTGCATACAGCACATCCTCCCTCTGCTCCTCATCTGCCATGACTATTTGTGACACAATTCTTCAGGGCCAGAAAATCCCTGCATCTCACATGTGCTTGTCCCGTACCAAGTAGAACTGTGATCAACCCTCACAGTGGGAGGGTTTGAATCCCTGCTAGAAACAACATTGACAGCTTTCCAGCCCCCGTGTTTTGCATTTCTACATGAGTTAATTCCTTGTGATGCTCTCAACATGAACATGATATCCCAGCCATGTCGCATCCCAGCTTGGATCAGACACCGTCCCCTGCCAGGCACTTGGTTTGTGGCACTTGGACTCTGGCAACAAAGCAAGGTACACAGCTCTGTGTGTTTGTGTACACGCACACACACCCATCCTCTCCTACATTTTTATCAGTGTTCAACAGAGAGTCATTTGGCTTTGCACTCTTTATGGAGAAACAATTAACACCTAAGTTCATTTTGTAGGCAAAAGGATTTTGTATTCATTTTGTTGACAAACTGTCTTGAAATCATGGAGGAGACTGTTTGACAGTCCTGGCACATACTTGATTCAGTGGAGAAAATGCCTTCAGCTAACTGTCCAATCAGTTATGTAGACAAAATGAATTTCATCATAATTCTGTCAACAAAATGCTAACTTGCTTAAATTATTCTCTCAACAAAATAAATTAACTTAAAATCCTTTTGTCCACAAAATAGATTTAAGTGTTTAGAGAAGCCTTGTAAATACTATAGTCTGTTAGCTTAGCATGTGCAACTCAAACATTTGGCTCAGCTGAGTCAGCAGGCCTTTTCTTATCAGGTAGGACTGGTCTTGACTCTTTCAGCTCTTCCATTCTCTGTGAGGTCAGTCCAATAAGACCACCAATCACCTGGGCTGCAACACATGGAGTCAACCAGAACCACAGGAGGGACTCCTTTCCATTTTTTTAATTTAATCACTAGCAACTAGCAGGAAGAATTTGACATTAAATATAGCAAGCCTAAACAAATCAGTCTGTTCCTCAAAAGAGAGGCTTCATCCTTAGCACTGAAGTTGATGTGGAGTTTCCATGACAAACCTCCTGAAAAAATAGCAACTTAATGAGGGACTGCAGCTGAGATACCTCAGTAGATTTCATACTGTGACCATGAAACTGTAATTACTGTGCTTTAGATATCATGTGTCTAAAGCCTACTATGCCCATAGAAAATTTCCTTCTGCCTTTTCTGTGTTGCTTCAAATTCAAGATCACATATTCACATCCTGCTCAGAACCTAACTCAGAGACTGGGAAGCAATCAGAGCACAGGCATTGCTACAGGGAGCCAAGTGCCCCAAGTTCTGCCCAAGACAGTGGAAGTGCAAAAGGAACTGCACCAGAACCAATGGCAACCACCTGCCCTTGAGTTCATAGCACCATCAGTAAGAATATTTCTGCTGTGCTTTCATGGCACCAGTCACTGCAGGGGACTCTGTGTTGTCATCTCCCATCTCATGCCCCCCTAACACACACATGTCCCAGCCTGCAGAAATATCAGGGATGACACCTTGCAGCTCAAGTCAAAAATTTCACTGTCATTTGGACTCACCACTGGAGAATGAAAACCCCTAAGATAAGTCTTTTAAGCTGTTTTTAATAAGTTCCTTCTCTGGGCTTTACCAACCACTGCCTCCCCTATTGTTCAGCTGCATTTTAATAACAAAGAAACATAGAGAGAATCATGCCTATATTTTTAGTGATGCCAGTCAAGGAATTTGTCAGGCTGGTGGAAAAAGAAAACTCTTCCATAAGCTTTTGCAATATTCTTTCACTAGTATAAACAGGTTTTTTGTCCTCTGTTGGGGGTTATTTTGGTTACAACGGAGTTAAATTCCAGGAGTCTGGAAGGTGTGCAGTAACACAAGGAAAATACCATATTAATATTTAATATAACACTTTTTATGAGTATGAAAAGAATAAAATGCATTCAAATGCAAATGCAGCCTGCAAGAGTGAATAAACTTCTATATTTTTCCAGCAATGTCTTCATTTTCCTAAAGACCAACTTAGCCTTGAGCGAACTAAGAGTGCCTGTGTGTGTGCAGTTCCAGACCCTGAAAAGGCTGCCTCTGGCTGAAGTCTTACTCAGTATTTGAGCCACTTCTGCAATACCACCTTGTTTCAGTACTCGTTGAAATACAGTGGGTTTATTAATCCCTTCAGAACCACATGTTGTAGCCCCAAAGGGATGAAGCCTGCTGCAGTGTCTATCCTGCCTTATGAGAATTTAACAGAGCAGCTAAAGCTGTGGGGTTGTTCCCTATAGCTCTTATGGGCAACATTTTTTTTCTGTGACATGCTCTGAATATACCAAGCATGGCAAAAAGTCTAGCAGGGGATTTTCAATGACATTTATTTGTGTGCTGGACAACCAGGTCCTCCTGAATTTCAGTAGATCTGTGTCTCTAACCCCAACAAAGCTCTTTTGACATTTCCAGCCTAAAAGAATGCATTCTGCCAACTACATTTCAAGAAAACGTAACAGTAACCAACAGGGGAAGCTTGTAAATAAATCCCTGCAAAAAAGCCTAGAAAAAATAAGCACAAACATCAGCCTAGTTAGAGGATTTCCTGGCAAACAGTGGGAGAGCTTTAGGGAGCATGTGGCAGGGAAATCAGGTATTCTTTTACTGGTGTCACTTCTGGCTCTCATTAAAGTGCTCTTGAGCCACCCCATCTGATAGAGCAGAGCACTGGCCAGGGCCACACCACCGAATCAGCTCGAGCATTTCTCAAGTTGAGACCAATTTCTTCCTTTGTAATGGCTCTGCATCATGCATGTCACCACCTTGTCTCCCAAATGGGTCCAGAAGGAGCAATGCATTGGAGTGAAAGAAATAACCCTGCAGGAAAAGCCAGGCATCATGATTGCCAAGTCTCTTTTTACAGACAGTATCAGAGAATATTCTGAGTTGGAAGGGACCCAGAAGGATCATCAAACCCAACTCTTAAGTGAATGGCCTGTTCAACACCTGAAGGCAGCACATACACAGAAGTTCATTTAATACAAGCAAAACCTAAGAATATGGAGTAAAGAAAGACTTTAAGACACCTAACACTGCTGTCCTGGGGGTCACCCCTGGACTCCTCTCACCAGGACAACCTGCAGGGAATGCAGCACTTCTGATTCTGCACTAGTCCTTTTTGAACCATGCAATGTAAGCAAAGGGGTCGAGGACCTTGTCTTGCCTTAATCTGTGCTCGGACTTGGGCAAAGCTCGTCATCCAGAACTTCAGTACATTTATATCCAAACCAGAAACACAACTGCAAGGGAGTCACAGACAGAGATGGCTCTGACAAGGAGCACAGGGAGAGCAAGGAAATATGGGAGTGGGGAGCTGAAAGGCACATGGCTTTTTGTTTGTTCTTTAGCCCAGGTATCTCAAACTCTCCAACACCTTAACGTGGAATTCCCCTTTGTGAAGGAGAACTTCAGAGGACAGAAACAGATGGAAATATATATGGAAATAAACATCCAAATATGCATGAGGAAGGGAGGGGAGGGAAAGGAGTGATTCATTATTATGGCTTACGTATCATTACACATTCAAAAATTCCAATATAATATATTTTTCATCATTGCTTGGATAATAAATCATCATTCGATTACAAAAGGGGAGTACCTGGATGGAACAGCAGCATTTCTGAAAAATACTCCTGGCAGATGAATGACAGGGAAATTTATGGATAATTCAGTTACCTGACCGTCCTGCCTCCAAGAGAGAAGTCTATGCCAATATATAAACCTTTCCTGACAATTCACACAGCAGACACTGTACTTGATGGAGTGAGGGTTTTAGACCTCCCTTGGCTTGATTTTTGTTATTCCTCCTTTGGCAGCCTGCACAATATGTCATAGCAGTGCAAAAGGGTTAGGAAAAAGCCATCCAAGATGCTGCTGAGCCTGCACTAGCAGGACTGTCTCTAGGAGCTATGAAAAATACACTGCTGTGTTCCCCACTTAGCTGGACTTGTACAATCAATCAGAGATCCTTCAAGGGTCACTGGTATTTGTAAGACAAAGAGTTCTCAAGTACAAAAAATTACCATCCAGTCTATCAACAGCTTGCTGTTTTCTAGTTTATCTTCATTTCACCTCCCAGGTTTTTTCAGACCAACTCTTAATATTTTTCCCCTGTATAAGCAGAGTTATTCCACTCTTCAGCTGGTGCCTTTGAGTTATTCTTAATTTTTCTCCCATTAGACTCATAGCTAGGGGTAAGTCTGAAATCTGGCAAAATGCTGCAGGAGAGGGATGAGGCAGCTGAAGGAAAAGGTATGGCAGAAGGCAGCCAGGTGCAGAGGCAATCCTTACTGCAATAAGGGCAGACAGGCAGGAGTCAAGCCCCAGCTTTTCTTTTCACACTCGCTTCTGAAAGGAAATTGCTGTCTTCTTTTATGAGCAGCCAAAAGGAACCCACACCTCACCAGGCCTGGGATCCGACCGTGGAAAAGGGTAACTCGCCCCTTGCAGAGCACACTGCTTCTGGTGGAAAAGCATCAACAAGCACGTCTTCCAACAGGAGCATGCCTTGGAAACACATAGGTTTTCATCTGGGAACTGCCTGTTCTAAGTTGGAGGACAAATTACATTTCTGCACCAGGCTTTGTGGTTTTGCACTGCTCAGCTTCCAAAAACTGCAGAGTTTGACTCAGAAAAAAGACGTTTTCTTTAGGAGAGCCAACTAAGACCATCAGGGGAAGCAGCTGAACATATGGGCTAGGTTCTCTGTCAGTGAAAATTAGACACCTACTTCTGAAGCAGACATGGAGAGCCTCCCTTCACAGGTGGCAGAGTGAAGCAGTGCATCCCACCTCCTCCTCGTGCCAGCATGTGAAACGGCTCACATGACTCATGCTCTAGGAATGACTGTTCCTTAGCAGTGATTATAAGGAGAGCCTGGATGAGTAGCTCTTCTGCTGCCATCTGAAGTAGAAGGAAGTGGATTCATTACTTTGAAAGCAGAAATAAAAGCCTTTATTTCCTGCTGGTTTCCTGTTTCTGGTGGCAGTATAGAGAGAACAAAGCCAGTATGGTGTCTGAATTTCTCTCTGGGAGCTGTTTTATCTCCTACACCTGTGCCCAGATTTCAAGGGTTACACAAGATACAATGCTGTGAAAAATCAAACTCAAGCTTCCTTCCAAATTGCTTTCCTATTGGGCACTAGCCAGTACTATACATTCAAAACATTAAAGACCCCCAAAGGCACCCTACACAAAGGAATGTGAAGTGTTTTCCAAAGGAATCATCCAAGAATACCAAGAGTTGTAAACCAGTTTGTCTTTTGTTAAGAGGGAAGACGTTTGGGCAATAAATGCAATAGAGCAACTTCATTAATAACATGAGCACAACACTCTGATGGGTCACATTAGTCTTGGAAAAATCTCAGTCTTCCAGATGTGCTGCCACATGGAGAGATGTTCTCTGGGACTATTTTACTCACTAACTCTTGCAGTACCCTCCCCAAAAATTTAGTAGCCGTAATTACACTGGGACATGAAAGGATTTATGCCAGTTTGAACATCTCTTATCAAGCCCCTCACCACTGAGGTGCATTTCGTGTTCTTGAATTCCCTGGACTGTTTTTATCACTGAGACTAGAGGGCTAGGAAGAAATCGGGGTCTTAGGCCTTTACCACCCTGTACTGTGTTTGGACCCTAAAATCTGCATTCCTGGGATGCCAAACAGCATATTTATAGCCACTTTGGCCTTACTGCAATTGCCTGTAGCTTAAGGATATATATTTCCCTTGCCCTCATCCCCAGCTGAAATATCTTTTGTGGCTTTCACACATCTCTCCATTACCGTGTCATTTGGCAGGATTAGGATGTGAGGGTGTTTCACACCTGATGCAGAAAAGTATCTGCTTTGAGTTTTCAGCCAGCCATGATCTGTTAGTGGATAGAATTCTCATCTCTGAAGCCCTGGGGCCTCGGCCTAAGCAAGGTAATGTAACAGATTTTATTAGCAGTTTCAGAAGGGTAATCTAACACTAGATTAGCATTAAATGGTCCAGCAAAGTAGACACATGAAGGCATCTGTAAACATCATCCCGTGCCCTTGATTGCACAAATATCTGTTTTTTAGGCAAAGAGGCAGTATTTTATTTAGATGCTTTGAGGCACTGATTTGCTTTGTATACAAACTACTGAGTGCTTAATGTCTTGGTAAGTTCTTTCCCTCATCAAACCAAAAATGACTTAATATATCCTATGACTTGCTAATAGATGACTAGATAAAGCTAAATTGTAAAATGATCACTGCTGGTCTCTTGCTGAATACATGGCTTCCCTAATATGAGAAATGTGATCAGAAAATAATCTGCTACTAAGAAGGCAATCTGAGTCCCCTTCGGGGAGCAGGCTGCAAGAATACAGCACTGAGGATGATATATTAGCATTTCAAGAAGAGCCTAGAATCAGTACAGAGGGTGCCACAGAGGAATAGCTAAAATTTCTTTATCTGCTAATATTTCTGGGGAAATTGCAATATTGGGAAATTGCAGAAAGACCAAACACCTTGCTTAAATTGAACTGGATCCGCAGCTGTGCATGACCTGTTCAGAGCCTACAGTATGTGATTTTCTCCAATTAAAAGTAGAAATTTCAGCCCTGGATAGGGTTTCTTTGTCAGTGCTACTGGTAAATTTTAGGGTAAAAATTAATACTGAGGTCAGTATTTTCAGAAGCGAACATTATGTTTGAGTGACCCACTAGAGACACCTTACAGTGGTTTAATTTAATACAGATGGGGCTTCCATCACTTACCCATCATATCTTGGAGGGTAACTCCATGAATAGCCTCGGACGCTTTGTCAAAAGATGCCACAAGGTTTTTTGGTTTGGTGCTACTGTTGTTTTTTTAATGTGCAATATATATCCTTCATGTAATATCTCAAAAGTTTCTTCCATGAAAACAGACTAAGCAATTACAGGGATCTGCACCTGTTTTTCATAATAATGAGGAGTTGTAGGGGTTTTTATATAGGATGAAATACTGCATAATAGAGAATGTTAGGATAGTAAACAAAAGAGCTTAGGCAACTTTCTAACGAGCTTGAATGATTTATAGCTTCTTGGGCTCTAGAGACATACTTGAAACTCCGATGACTTTCTGCCGTAGGCACAGTTAATAAAACTTGAATTTCTAATCTTGCATTTTCCCCAAATGAAAGTTTTAACTAATCAAAACATCCAGCTGATATACCAAAGCAAGTACACTATTGAGTGCTCCAAGTACTCACAAAATAAGACAGCTCAGGTTACACAGAGCCATCTGAAAAACACATCAAAAGCATGTACCAAACTGTTCCCATTTTCCTTCTGAGTGAGAGATATGTTCTAGTCACCTGGAATTATGAGTAAGTCTCCTGGATGCTATACAAGAAAGAAAATTATCAAATACACACATAGTGTCTTTTAAACAGAAACAAACATTAAGAAAGAATTACTTTGGGGGAAAAAAATGAAAGCTTGCCAATACTTTTTAAAGGCATTGGCTGTGTTTTCTACCACGGCCCTGCTTTATGTCCCCATGCAAACCACTGAGTGAGCTTTGGCATCTGCATGTGGTGAGATGTGATCCCTGGAAAAGGCTCCCAGTTGAAGAGACAATAGAGAGGCTGACTTCATGTGGAGTTCCTGACCATGGGCACCACCATGGAATGGGTATTGGTAGAGCCCCAGCCTGATGCTCCCTACACCCTGTCCTTGGTTCTCAGCATCTCCTTGGAGCACACTGCCCATGCTCCCTGGCAAAGCAGCCAGCACAGCACTGTGCTGTCCCTTTAAACAATTATTTTCCAACTGGCAATGCACTTGGGGCCTTGCCAAGCTCTCCTATACAGAATGGCTCAAAATCCTCCCAACATCCTACCTTATTTCATATGCAGTAGCTCTCCCGCTCTCCCTCAAAGGCCATACCTCTTTCTACAGAAAAAAAAAAAAAAGATTTATTATTTTAGCAATGGAAAGCTATAATAATAGGCCAATGAAAATAGCTAAAATTGTAGCCACTTTGCCTAGCAATTACACATGTGACAAATTCATTTATCTGCTAGTCCAGCAGCTTAATTTATATCCCCAGTTAACAGTTAATTCTGGAAGTGCACTTCACTTCAAGAGCAGCAGGGAGAGCAAAGGCTGGATCCTTTTGAAAGAAAACCCCCTTTTTAATAAATACCTCTGCAATTAATTATGTAACCACACCAGCCAGCAGCAAGCAACAAGAGTGAAGAGGGAAGACATCACAGTATTTCCATGTGGAAAAAAAACATCAGTGTGGTAAGAGGCAGATGATGTAGCTGACAGAAAATGTGAGACAGAAACCAAGCTAATATTCACAGGAGTTCAGGTGAAGGAGATTTAAAATGTCACTTACTAGGAGAAGGCTGATGAAAATTAATTGGAAGAGATAGCAGCACTGTTTCTGCATCAGGAGAGCAGAATTTTTCAGTGTCTGTAATAAAATGATGATCTATAACTCTTCAGTGAAGAAAATTTACACACTGACCAAGACTTTAGTAAGGTTTAGATCAGGTCAGGGATTTCCTGATCATTTTTTGTTTTGGTCAGAAAGTGTTGACTCATCAAAACTGCACCTGTTATTTACCACTAAAAGTTTGAATGGTCTTTATTGTTGTCTGGATTCCTCAGGTCCTGAATGAAACCTCTGGTCAAAAACAAGAAGGGTGCAGAGTAGAACCAGCAACTAAAGCACTTGCCTGCTTTGTAGGAGACCAGGATGCTGAGCCCAGGTTGACCCAGGCAAGTAGGAAAGCTGAATTTCAATGTGTAACATGCAGGCAAAGGACATTGTCACGTTACAAGCGTGGTGTCTCACTCAGGGTCTAAGTGAAAAGGCACAGTGTCCCACTTGCTCTCTGCATGCAGAATTAGAGGGTTTCCTAAATCCTAGTAAGTCACAAAGAATGGAAACACAGTCCCTTGTGTGGTGTTCTTACGCAGAGATGGACCAAAACCCAAAAGCAACAGCAGACTTACTTGCCCAGTAACTTTAGCAAGTCAAAGGAGGGGGTCTCCACTTCTCTTTATCTCTTTTTAAATTAAAGCCATGGTTCCCATTTTGGGAGGGCATCCAGTAGCAACCACTAGCTTTTCTATAGTTTGTTTGACTGTGCTGTGTCTCATAATTCAGCAGGCATGGTGCTAAGATGTGCTTCAAACAAGCCAAGGGCAATAGCCAGCAGATTTTCAGCACAAAGATGGCATATTTTGGCATATGGATGAACCACCACAAGTTCAAAATAAGCATTTAAAATGTTTGCCCTGTTATTTTACCAGCCCCCGCATCCTACATGACAATAAATAATGTGGTTTTGCACACATGTAGGTGGCTTTGGCTCCCCTCAATCAATTAGGATATAAATACATGGCCATCACATGGTATTGTACAGGTATCACATCTCATCACATCAGAGCTTCATGCAGAAGTGTTCAGACCTGTTGCTTCTACCAAATTTGAGAAGCCTGGGGAGTGGGCTGAAGGAATCCACACCAAGCTCAACAAGGACAAGTACAGTCCTGGGCAGCTGTGGGGAGATAGCCCCATGACCATCACTGCCAGCCAAGTTGCTGCCTTGCTGATACACAGATGGGGTTGGGGCAGACAAAGCTGCACCACAGGCAGTGTGGACTCCCATTCTGTGCAAGGCACACTGCCCACTGGGGTGCCCCAGAAGATCCAAGAGCCTGCAGGAAACAATATCACTCCCTACACTGGGGAATGCTGCTGCTGGCATGGGTGCATGTGTCCCCCAGGCAACACTCTTTTTCATGAGGCATTAGGAGTCAAACACTGCGAAGATAATTTGTACACTGAGACTCAATCAACTGAGGAAGTAAGAAACATGCCTAAACTATTGCATGAATATGAAGTTTCCTGATGCAATCTAGACAGTTGATCACTTCTGGGGCTAATCACACTTTACCTATTACTGAGAGAAAATTTTAAAGAGAGAGAGAGTAAAACGGTCTTGAGAGGCGGCCTGATACAACTAAGACCAACAGCTGCCTCTGAAAAAGAGAAATATTTGGCCATGACACTGGGGACAGGACAGTGCAGATACCCATCTGGAAGTTTTAGCACAAAATCAAAGCCTTCTTGGGAACAGGAACAACAGGAGCACAAAGTTTCTTTATTTCATTTCTTTTATTTCTAGAACGTGTGGTCTTTCAGCATTGCCCTTGTTATTCTGACTTTGTACTGCCTAAGGATAACTTTTGCAAGACAGTATAAATCCTTTCCTGAATGACTCACAATCTCTCAAGGTATAATTACTGTAACTGAAAAAAAAAAAAAAAAAGAGAGAGAGAAAGATTTTAATTTTCGATCTTACAAGAAGAATGTTCAAGCTGAGATAAACATATAAAGAAAAAGTTAAAATCACAAGGCCCAAATCCTCTCATGCAGCTAGGTTTGACAGACATCATGTGAGATAAGATCATTGAGAAGAGAACTATCAAAGGAATTTTGTCAACCAACTGGAAATAAATTCCATCTGAAATCATTCTAATTTGCTGTTTTAATGGTAAAGCAATAAAACATTTTAGGGGGAATCTGGGTTTAAAACAAAAATTATAATTTATTTAGTCTATATGGATTTTCTCAGCTGTAAATCACTGATGCATCAGATAATACTTTGCATTTTGTCTTGAAAAATCACACCAAGTAGAAAATACAATTTTTCTGTGTTATCAGGAGTGGCAGAGGCAGCTGGCTCTCTCCTTGTAATCCTTACTAACGTAACGGCATAATCACCTCACTGAGGACTGAACCTCAGCTCTGAGGGCTCTGTCTTCTAGTTGATAGCTTCTAAAGCACAGGGAAGATCCTCCCTAGGTGGAATTTGCATCACTAATTATTATGGAACAATTAGGAAGAACAGATGCTGACTTTTGAACTCACTAAACCTTGTAAAATTCCCAAGGGCTCGGAGTTTTAGTATCACTGAAATTTTGCTTTCTTTCATATGGGAACTGGATTGCTGTCACCAAGAACCATGCGATGGTGTCAGGATTACAGTGACCCACCACATAACCTAAGTTACACTGACCCATCTAAATACTCAGAACTAATGCATCTCTCCTAGTGATTTTTTTAGACAGACTCTACAGTTTAATATTTTAATAGAGAATATCTATGAGTCAATAATGGGGCTTTCAAAGTATTATAAATGACAGAGTATTCTTCTAAAATACAGTGCCATTTTTAAGAGATGGATTTTTTTTTTCCAGTGTAGGCAGACACAAATGAAAGGTTTTGAAAGAACACAATCCTTTTGTAAGTTAAGGAAGACTTGCCTACACTGAGTTTTGCTGTACTTGGAAATAGTATATTACATTAAGTATATCTTACAAGCAGGAAATGCCTTTACAGATGTCAAAAATTGCCCCAGAAAACTTAATTAAAGAAGCCTTTTTAGACTCAGATGAAAAACCTAATTCAAGTTCCTCTACAAGCCACTGAGTAACCACCTGTCTATGACACCAGCAGAGTTTCATGTTTTCCTCAGAGACGGAATTGTAGAATTATGGAATGGCTGGGGCTGGAAGGGACCTTAAAGCCCATCCAGTCCCACCCCCTACCATGGGCAGGGACACCTTCCACTATCCCAGGTTGCTCCAAGCCCCATCCAACCTGGCCTTGGACACTTCCAGGGATGGGGCAGCCACAGCTTCTCTGGGCACCCTGTGCCAGGGCCTCAGCACCCTCACAAGGAACCATTTCTTCCTAATATCTAATTTAAACCTACTCTCTCTCATTTTCAAGCTGTTCCCCTCGTTTCCTGTCACTACATGCCCTTGTAAAGAGTTCCTCTCCATCTTTCTTTCTCTGCTTTTGGCTTCTCAACTTAAGCTGGGAAATGCTAAGGAAAACAAGACTTGAGGTGCTGTATGCTCAATTATTTGCTCAAGTTTTCCTGAAAAAGAAGAGGGGAAATTTTGCTGAACTCACAACCACACACCCAGTGACACTTTCTGAAGGTCTCTGCCAAGTGCCCACTTGTGTTTAATGAACAAAAGAAGGGACTAAACTAAGGATAAATCTCAGTTTCTGTGCAGCTTTGGGATGAACACTTACAAGCAGATCCAGAAAATCCAAATCAGTGGTTGGGATCCGCAGAGGTCACTGGTACCTATGTGAAGGGAGGATCAGGACAATTTAAACCTAATTCCCTTTGGGGAAGATCTGAACTTCTCCCTGGCAGCAAAATACGTAACAAAAGTAGGAAATCTGAGTACACTGACCTGAAACCCAGTGAGACTGGTCTATTCTTCAGTGGTAAAACTGCTCATGAAAGGAAATAGAAAAGAATTACAACAAAGAGCAGAAGGAGGTGGTTCTGGGGAGAGTTCTCTTGGTATGATGATGCTTTCCTTTAGGCTACTTCCACTGTCAGTAGGCAAAAATTAGCTTCTTTCTGAAAATGAATCACAGACCCAAATTCCTTTCTAGAGGATCCTCTCTTGACAGATTACACTAACAGTATAAAGAGAAGAACTTCTAAATCACTCACCAAGTGGCTGTAAAAGATGGCAAAGCAAGTATCTGTGCACTTGTAACGGAGCCACAGATTCTTTGAAATCAATTTGTCCTTGATTAGAAGGGGACCTCTGCCTCTGGAAAGTCTGGATCAGTAAGTCTTGACTCCCATGGCTCCAAGGTTGCTGCAAGGCTGCATCATTTACCTCTTCAGGTTACCAGGATTTTATGAATTAATATTATGGCTTCTTTGTAATAATTGCAGAACAATTACAAACTAACAGCAAAATATATACAAGGCCAGTCTTGATCCTGTGTGGGAAGCTAACTCCTACCAGCTCCACCCTAACCTGAAAAACTCCAGACATTTTCAACTCTATTCCTTATCCAGGACCCCATGCTGCTCCCAGCCTTAGTTTTACCCTTACCTAAGCAGCTGTCTCAACAACCTCATCTTCTACCTGGCTAGGGGTCCTCTTCTGAGCCCACACATCCAGCAGATACCAGCTTGGTCTCTGGGCTCCAATTGCAGAATATAAATAAAAGATTCTTTTGCAGAAACACCTAATTTCAGTGCCTAACAACCTTTTACTGGGTGGGTTAAGCCATGCATGGGATCACAATCAAGGCAGATAATTGAGTCTGTGGAACTAATTTCATTTATTGGGATTAAATGTCCCATTTAAAAAATACAATTTCTGCCTTGTTTTTATATGCAATAAATCTATGAACAAAATAAAATTATCCAAACATTCATATTCCTATCACTCTCTTAAAAGTAGTACTTAGACATTTGCATACCTCCGAAGTTTTCAGTGCCACCTCTAACTCACAATTTTGGATCACATGGTTTTAAGGCGTATTTTCTAGATATACATATTTCCTAGAAATACATGCATCTGTATTTCCTCTCTGCATGGGGGCTTTAGGAACAATGGGTTTTCTTGTTCAGTCACTGAAGCACAAAAATACAGAGTGAAAATAAAAATGGCAAAGATTCCTGGATCAAACTTTTTTTTCTCTGCAGAAAAAAAATCGCCCCACAAGCCATTTCACTTGACATTCTGTTTGCTCTGTAATGAAATGCTTTGTTCTGCATGCTTGCGTGAAAAGGAAAGGAAATACTAACTCTAATAAAGGAGCAGATCAGGAAAACCTGCCTTTCATCCAGGAGTTTTGACCTCTGTGTGGGTGACAGCACTCTTTAGGAGAGAGCTGGGGAGGGTCTTCAGTACCTACAGCTGCCACATTCCTCCCTGCAGTGGGAAGAGACCAGGAGAGAGGGAGTGAGAAAGACTCCCTGCACTGAGTAGGACACTTCACTAGAAGCTGCTACATCAACTGCAGTGAGTGTCTGCTGATGTGCTTGGAGAAACATTGCCAGAGGGACAGACTGGGGACACCTCACCTGAGATCAGCTTCAGAGAATCATAGGATGAGCTGAGCTGAAAGGGACCCACAAGGATCACTGAGTTCAACCCATGGCCCTGCACAGACACTCCAACAATCCCACCCTGTGCCTGAGAGTGTTGTCCAAATGCTCCTGGAGCTCTGGCAGCCTTGGGGTTTCCTGGGGCACCTGTTCCAGTGCCTGACCAGCCTCTAGGGGAAGAACCTTTTCCTAATGCCCGACCTAAACCTCCCCTGACACAACTTCAGGCCATTCTCTTGGGTCCTCTGCTAGTGACAACAAATGGAGCATTTAAGCCAAGCAAGAAACCAGCCTGAGAGTTGCTAAGCTGAGTCAATACATTTATTTCTAAACTTCACAGCAGGATATTTTACTGTAGGAGTTTGTGTGTCTCTGTCAAAGAAAATCAAACTCAACTTTGAGATGGCTGAAACTGCACTTAACATTTGCCCAAATGATGGTTGTCAAACTGTCTTACACAGTCACTTAATCCTGCTGAAAATCCACAGTAAAAAAATCCATGTGAGAGGCAGTATCTAGGGAATACAGGAAGACAGGCACATGCAGCCACAACCCTGTAAAAGGAAGTGTTGTCAGGAGTAGAACATCTAGGCAAGTCGTTGACAGCTCCCTGTGAAGCTCATATTTCCCAGGAAATTCTAGTCAAAGCTCTGTCACTGCTGACCTCAGTCCTCAGCTGTAGCCACAGCTGGGACAGGATGGTCTTCCTCAGTGGAAGAAAAGAATAATAAAACGCAACACCTTAAGATTTGCCATTATGCCAAACACCGGCTAATGTCTGATCCTTCTTCTGGCCTCTTCGACTGCCTTATTGCCAGACAGTTTTTCACTGCCCAAGATTTACAGGTTTCAGTGTGTGGACAGACCTTGTATTTTTCAGACTGTACTACGAGATATGTGCTGTTCCCTTACAGAGAATGTTGCTCTTTATAGGAGCTGAACACACACACAGTGGTCACAGCGGGCCTGACTGCCACAACTTTAATGACAGCTCTCAAAAAAAGTTTTGAAACTTCAGCTCGTAGACCCACAGCATTAAGAAATTACATTTTCATTAAAAAGGAGTTTCTAACATCCATGATGATGAAGGAAAACCTAGAAACGTAATTATCTCGTATCCCAAAGAACTTCACCAGAAGGCTATGAAACTAGCTTGATCCAACAAATCACAGTACTTACAGCAGAGCACAACACCACCACTCGGAATTTCTCTTGGCAGCCTTGTCTCCTGATCAGTCAAACCTCTCACACGGGGAAAGTTCTCTGAATTCCCAAAGTGTAAACACAAAGCTCAGAAAAATCAGGAACTCAGAATATATTTTTTACTTTCTTCTCCTACACACACACCCATTTCATGTCTGCCTGCACCAGCAGCTGAAGATAACCTTTGAATAACATTTGCAACTTGCATACTGATGTCCCACCTATTTCTCATTGTATCTCCTCACTGTGTGTTCTTCTACTCACAGCAATTATTCAGATTATTTTCTCTTGTTTTACCAGCTCTCCCTGTGCATACAAACAAACCAAAGAAATTAGCAATTCCAAGAGGCGTTTTGAAACTCTTATCTCAGCCTCCTCCAGGTGGAGTCCCCCTCCTCAGATTTGCCCACTATTAAGTGTCTTATGGCATTATGCAGCATGAAAGTGCACAGAATGGGAGCATTGTCTTAATCTTCCATTGTTACTGTTCCTTCAGTAGTGAAAAATTAGAGGGCACATCCAGCCAATTCTTGACATGCTGACAATTATACAATTGTTCATCTGAACCACAAAAGAGCACATTTTGAAGGTGCTTTTGTTTTGTGCAATATTAAGATCACTACATGGTATTTTTTCATAATGTGCTCTAAAAAAAACATCTTTCCAGGACACTGAGACTTCAGTAGTAATTTTGTGATGCAGATTTTTTCAGAGAAGAAATTATTTAGGAAAGTTCTTTTTTTTTTTTTTAAGAAAGAAGTATCAGAAAAACATGCCCTACAATTCCTCTCTACACATAGCATTTAATTCCTTTCTACACACAGCTTTTAGGTCAACAAGTCAAATTGCTCTAACAACTTGTGAGGCAGTGTTTAAATTCCTATTCCTTGTAAATGGCACAAGATGAGTAAAAAGTTTTAATTACATATACATGAATTTAGAAATCAAATTAATTTAGAAATAGCCTGTTATTTATGTACATACGTATATACATATATTATATATATATGTATAATGTATAAATAACCACTAAGCTTTACAAGCAGTGCATATCTTAATGAAAAGAAATTAAATCAAACCCATCCCATTAAATCACTGCAGGTTTCACAGAGCTCTGTTTGCTCCAGAAGATGGGCTCCTCATGAAGAATTTTAAATCAGACTCAAACCAATGTGAAAGGGTGAAAGGGGTACAAATACCAGATTTCTCTCCCTGCGTTAAATTCTGCACATGTTGGGTAATTTCCACATCCAAACTAAAAGGGAATGACTTTTTTTCATGAGAGCCTTCATAACATTGCAAGAGAGCAGCAGACTGCGTTCTCAGCTCACTGCCCTTCGGAGGACTTTGGGAGCCCCAGTTCAGCAATGTACTTTTGAGGAATAACAGGAATGAAGCGATGCTGGGGTGTGTCTGAGCCTGCAGGGCTCCAGGACAGGAGGCAAACCTGAGGTGACACCATCCCCTGCACAAGAGCTTCCTACTGGGCGAGCAGCAACCTCATCTAGGCCAGCAAACTGGCCAGGCTAGGAGGAAAGCAGCAGGTAAAGAAAGCAGCTTGGATGCTTCATCTGGTCTCATCCCACCAAAGCTCTCAGATGTTCTTGAAGCATCCTGTTGTTTGGGATTGCCAGGTATAACAGGCACAAACCTGTCAAATGGAGGGGTCTGATCATCCTCCTCTGCACCTGCTCCATTCCCTCCGTTTCCCAGGAGCCTCCTGCCCTGGCATCAGAGGGGGCAAATGAGCACTTTCCCAAACACTTTTTTTCTGACAACTTTCCCATTTTTCAGGTCAAATTCAATGCAGAAAATCCATCTGAATAAACATCATGGCATTGAATGAACTAATATAAATGCTTATTTATTACATTTTTCGCTCTCCTCCCTTTTTGATAGGTCTGTAAACCTAATAATCAATATACTCATTAAATAGCTGCACACCCGACCCAAATACAATATCAAGTGAAATATATATGCAATAAAATCTAAATGATCATATAGTTCTAAGAGATGATGAAGACCTAGGCTGCCAAAAGATTCTACCCCATCCATCTCCCAGAACCCTACATATTGATATCCATTAGCCCTCACAAACATTACCAGACATGAGCAGAGTGAAAGTTTGTACAACAGAAAACCAGCATCTTGCTCAATATTTCCAATTAAAAGCACTGGTAAAAAAGAAAATGTATAACTGTAATGTGAATATACAAACCTGGATATGCTGCTTCATAGAAAAAGATAGTTACAGATTAAAAGATAAATATCTCTCCAGATGCAAAACCAGAACCACTTTTAGTACTATTCCCACGAGATCAATACTAATCATGCACTGTAGCCAACCAGGAATAGCTGATAACAGTCAGGAAGTGCTAGATTCAATTCTGCTTTAGTGACAGCAGTGGTAAGTCAGTAACTTCAAATGGCAGGGGTTTTTTTAAATCTAATATTTAGAGAGGCATATAATAGGAACTCATTTGTAAGTCAAGATTTTAAGCAGATATAAAAACAGAACATGGCCCTAGTTACCCTTCAAAGGATATTTTTGCTTGGCTTTAGCTCAGTGCCAGGAGAGAAAATCTTTGTCTATGGTACCACCATCAAGACCTACCTGGCATTTGCTGACATGCAAAATGTCTACCAAACTAGGAACATGGAAAGAATTAAAATGAAAATTTTCCAAGGCAGGTACATTTCCACAGATGTGCCATGGACAGCTGTGGGGAAACCGTATCCTCAAAGGAGCAGTTCAGAGCCCACTGTGGCCTGGTTTGGTGGGCAGTGGGCAGAGCCTTGTTGCTCCGACTGCCACTACTCCTGTTTGCTCCTGCTGCAGAGTCCCTGTGGATCATCCCAAGCCTGGAGCTACAACATTTCGCACGTGCTGCTTGAGGGCTGCATTAGAAATTCCACATGGGCACAGCATGGCCCTTGCACACCAACACCAGTATCCACCGTTCCTGGGTGGAAGCCTCCCTGAATTTGCTGCTCACCAGAACCTTGTGTGCTGAACCTGCTGAGAATTTCCTCTGTGCACCCTGACTCCAGTGCCAGCTCAGTTTGCTGACAATGAAACCTGCTGCCTCTGTGCAGCAGCTTTGATAGGAAGCAAATGTGGCGGGAGGGCTACAAGCTGCTGCAGTACCAGACTCCTCGGTACTGAGTGTTTTTGTGTGCCCCAGAAAAGACAGAAAAGACAATGAAGATGCAGTGGAAAGCTGAACATCTTGCTGTTCTAACGCTAAATTTCTACAAATTTATGTGCCCACACTAAGCATAGATAAGACAAGATCTGGTCCCAGGTCATGTACAAATAAAGATAGAATGAGTGAGATTAATGTGGGGAGAGTGGCAAAGATCGAGGCACCGGGACTCTCACATACATATTTGCACATGCTTGGAATGTCTCTCAGTCATTACCCTCCCTCTGTATCTCTGGATTCTAACACTCTGAAATTCTCAAAAATATGACAACAAAAGTTATTTGAAGGGCTTTTTTTGAAAGGCCAAAGCAACTAAAAAGTATTCTAGTTTTTGACCACACATCTGTGTAGGCAATATTCACTGATCATTACTGTTACTTAAAATTTTCCCACTGTATGATGATGTTCAGGTTTGGTTTTTGCTCTGTCAGACCACCCCCATTCAGACTGACATCTTCTGTGAGAGATGTTGCATACAGTAGCCTTTTTGTCTGGAGGAAGAAAGGGGACTGCAGTTTTAATGGTGTGGTTATTTTCAAAATTAAGTGGGGTGGGGGTAGGAGGAAAACTGTTTTAAGGATTAAAAAATAATAACAATTAGTGGGGAAATGTTTCTCTTCCCTGCAGAAAATTCTGTCATCACCACACCAAAGAATATGGGTTCAATATCCTGCAAAACACGTCTGTGGCAGGGACACACAGCCCACCTAAATTCGTCAAAGATATATGAAGTTTTGGAAATAAAGCACAGTGATTTAGGAGCAATCTAACTTCTAATTCCGGACCAACTCTAATTAAAAAACCTAACTAGCTCCATAAGAGACCCAGGTCCAACAGAAATTTTAAAAATCATTTTATGCAATTGATACTGTAGCATGAATGATGGCTTTGCTAATAATCTCATCTCAAACATTTGATGTAGACCTTAATTTGCTAAAGCCCAAAGACAGCTCAGAGTGGGTATATTCCCTCAACCAGTCCTCACTGAGCTGCAATATGCCGTCACAACCATGTAAAACCTGCCTTGCTGTACCATCAAGAGAATTACCTTCAGACCAAAATACATTTCTGAGTTTACACCTGACTACCTTCTGGACTTTTAACTATTCCTTGGCTTTCAGGCTTTTCTTCACAGCCCAGAGATTTAGTTTCCTTTTGTTCCCAGCCTGAAGTTTGAACATTGATCACTTGTCTCTGGGAGCTGGGATGCACAAAAAAGTCTCTAACAGGACTTGGCATGTATGAATGTACAACACCACTCTAAAAGTATACTTCTGAATAAAGAAAATTATTGAAACATCAGCTTCCCCATACAGCTGCAGATTAAACTTCCCAACATAAAAGCCAGTTTAGCCAAGTTTTTTGGCAGCAGAGACACACCACTTTGCTTTCAAATACTCCAAGTGGTGAGTGCTAGCAGAGCCCCTGGATATGGTGCATTCCAAGCATCCAGTCCCCACTGGGCAGCTGGACACAAAACACCTCAGCCCTATCAAGGGCTGCGGGGCCATCATTCTGTGAGAGCCTGCCCAGAACTCCTGAGTGCACATGGGATTAGTCACATGGGCAATGATGCAAATCACAATTCAAGTGTTTCCATACAGATGAAATATAAGCAGTGAAATCAGAGATTTAATATGTCTGGGCAGCATTGCTTCCCAGTCACTCGGCAATATGAACCATTTCTGAGGCATGAAATACCCGACTGACCTTGAAGGGAGGGAGCTGAGGATTTATGTAAAGGAAGCAACCCAGAACACCTTGCCACGGCTGAACTTTATTTTGACTCTTGGAAAATATAGCAGATCCCTCACATATGATAGCTGCTGCCTCCATTAAATGCTGCAACAGCAAACAAATTGTTTGGCCTGCCATGAAAAGTCAGAGAGAACAGCCATAAAAAATAGATCTCCATTTAATTGTCAGAGATTTGCAATACCGTCAGGTTTTGAATGAGTCATATCTCTGTGTTGTAGCCGGTACAGGACACAAGAGGATGTAAAAATGGGCTGGAAGGCCCAAGATAAGAGTCCCAGAGGGTGTGTGACTACCCCCGGACAACCAGCTACTGATGGCTCCAGGCAGTAGGTTCCCAAGGACTGTGCAGGTGCCCCAGAAAATAAACATCTCACATCAGTGCCCATGCAGACTGGGGAGCTGCAAGCACGTGGCCAGCAGTGCTCCACCTTTGCGTAACAGGGAAGGTATGTCCCAAACACCTGGCAAACCCTATGGAAATGCATTGGGAACTGAACAGTACGTGCAAAAAACCCACCTGCAACAGTGGGAAAGGGGCAACAACCCTGTGAGATGAATCTCTAACCACTATGTCTTCGGTGCTGCCATTTCTTTACAAGGGGGACATGTCTGCCCCAGGAGGGAACCTTCAAGAAAACACTGATAAAAAGAAAGCTCCCTCCCTCTGTCTCCACTAGCAGGGTCTTCCTAGGAAGTGGTAATTGACTCTGAAGCCAATTCAGTACTTAATTGGCACAAGGAGATACCAGAGGGTGAAAAAAAAAAATGGCTGTACAGTGAAGTTGTTGAAAACCCTTTTAAGATAAACCTCAAAAAAGAACAGAAGTCCAGAAAACAAAACCACCTAAAGAGGAGTGATGGAAAAGGTTCCTAGCAATTTCCATGTTATTTTTCATTGTTAACTAAAAACATCCCAGAGCCAGAACTTTTGTACTGTTTATTCAGCTGCAAGAAGAGCTGTTCCGACTGAAGATTGCACGGAGCCCACCATGGGGGCATGCATCGGGCACTGGGGTAAGCCCAGGAAGGCAGTGCCATCTGCAGGGCTAGGAAAGCACTCGCGACTCTCATTTTTTTGAAAACCCGTAAAACAGTTGCTGCCGTGGAGGAGTGGTGAAAGAGCACTTCCCCCTATGCACAGTGAGGGCTGCTCAACAAACAAAGTACGTTACATCTTCTGAAGGAAATTGCTCAAACTGATAAAAGACCTTTCAGCAGCAAAAACAAGATAAGAGAGATGTCTCTACACAAGCAGCAAGAGACCCTTCAAAGCACTGAAGTGAGAGGATCGAGTTAATTTTGACCTCAGATCATCTGGTAAGTCACATCATCAGCATTTAGGGAAGTCAGGGCATGGCACTTTTATATTAAAAAGGGGGAAAAATCTCCAGGGTTGAAGCAACAAAGATCTGGAATGGCCTCCCAGGAGGGTCAAATCTGAAATCTCCAAGAAATCAGAAACCTCCAGAGGGACTGCAGAACACAGGGCTTGTAATAACAAAGAGCTTTATTTGGTGACCCAAAACATCTTAATGAGTTCTCTATCTGTTTACATGCAATGTTTGCATCATGGAACAGATTTGAGAGGACAAGGCCTGGAAAGGGGAGATTCACTTACTACGCAGTGTTAGTATTGGAGAACGACTGGCTGTATGGCTTCTACACCTCGAGCACGGACAAGGAAATACTTGCTGACACTTTTTTTCCCTGCACTAACACACAGCTTTAAACTATTTGTCTTCCACCAAGCTTTTTCTCCAACTTAATTACCAAACAGTTTTTCAGCCTGCAGTGTATTTAGAGTCTAACCCCAAAAGAACAGGTCTTCTGTTTCTTTCCCATCTTACAAAAATAGAGAAAAATACACCTGCTTCCATGTTGTTATCAGGAAAATATATATATTCGTTCTGTATTCTACAGGCCACTGTCCTGTTCAGTTTTGCATTTCAGCTTTGTGTTGCTCTTCAGAGAATTGTCTGAGATTCAGAGATCTTGGAATAGTGAATCAGGGCAGGGAAAAATTTCAGTACACAAATTCACCCACCTGAGAGTGGTGCCAGGATTACACACTGAGCCAGAGGGCTGGAATAGTCAGTGTTCTCCAACTGCAAGGACTTGAAAAAGATCTCTCTATTAATTGCAGATAAATACATTATGCTTGGCACCACACTAGGCTGTCCACCAGGCAGGTTACTGAATAACTGGTAAGATAAATGTACCACAAACCTCTCATCATTTGAAGCTTTGCCCATTCATAAAAGCCAGTCCAACATTTTTTAATATACTTCTGTGCAAAAACAATTTACTGTTAACTGAAGAACAGGGGCTTAGCTGAAAAACAGCAACGACACAGGTCTGTTGCTGTGCACCAACATCCCACAGTAACACAAGCTTATTAATTCTAGCCTACCAAGCTCTTTGAATTTTCAGAAAACCATTGCCTGAAAATGCTATTATTTTCCTGAAATCAGCATCTGTTGTTTTCAGTGTGAGCTATTCACTGTCAAAAACAGCATCTGAGCATCCCTGCTCTCTGTTTATGAGAGAATCAGTGCCTCCACTGTAACATTTGTTTACTCCCAATGCCAGAGCAACTGTGGCAGTGAGAGGTCAATACCCTGCCATAACATCTCATCGCATTACTGGTGAATCATGCGAGGAGGTGCAAATTACAGCTGGCCTCTCACATGTGTTTGACTAAACACAGCCTCCTGAAAGCAAATTTCGGTGGGCTGGGAGCAGCAAGCTCGACACGCCTTGTTGCAATTGCCTCTTGCTTATCTCCACGGGCAATTAATAGCATCTCCCTTGGGTTCTTGATGGGCTGGGAGGATGTGCTCTTGAACACTGCACAGTAGCTGAGGTTTAATTACAGGGCCAGACTGCTACTTTCACAGCCCTGGCACTCAGGTGGAGGACTGGGGACAGAGGAAGGTGAGTGACAGAAAGCTGCTTGGGGTCCTGTTGCCTGTTCCCACCATCCCACTGAAACACTGATTTCCCTTCCCATGCTGCAGTCTGTCTCTCCCACAAAATGGGAGAGAAACATGGGCTGTTGATGATTTCAGAAAGGCTTTTAAGCCATAAAAGCACCCATGGAAAGTGCTGCTGGAAACCTTTACACTCACAATCTTTGGAAATCAGACCCAGGCAGACACGCAACTGGGGTGCCCCTGTATACAGTGGTACCAGACTCCTGCTGTTTCCATGGGATCTGGGAGGAGCTGCAGTATTTTGGGACAAGAATGGTCTTGGCTGTGCCTCTCTCCAAGCAGAGTCCATGAGTCCTGTGTCCTACCACCTCTCCCTCTGCCTCAGCAGAGAGCATGGAGGTGACAGTCTCTGGGGATTCAGTATTACAGGCTGAGGTTTAGCTCAAGCTTGGACACATTCTTCCTATCCGGGAAGAAATCTAACACAGAGGTGGGGATTGTTTTCCGGTGTGACCTAGAATCAGCCACAGCCTTGTTCACCAGTCCTTATTTCTGTCCACCAGCAAAGAGTCCATGCTGCCTGAAGCCACTCCAGCCCATTGTCCCCTGAGAAGCACATGAAACATCAATGACCCTTTCTGGTGAGAGACAATCATCCAGGCCCATCCACAGGTAAAAGCTGTTCATTACAAATTTCAGTGGTGAATGCCCAAGCCCTCCTGCCACAGAGGTCCATGAACAGTCAGCAAGCATGACAGACAGAGAGAACAGGACTGGAATTCTATTTCCACAGAGTGAGGAAGGTGGGAAACATGAAGTTCGTTTTCTGAAGGCTCTTTCTTATAAAATACAATTTAAAAATACAAGAAAAAAGAGCTAATGTGGAATGGGAAAAAAAAAAAACCAAAAAAAAACCCAAGCCAAAAACCAACAAATACTAAACCAAACAAACAAAAAAAAAAGTAGAAAAACAAGAGCTCTGTGCTAAGTGCAGATATTTACCATTAGCAAGAGACTTTTCCATGCTGATTACACTAGCAATGACCATCATATTAGTGCAGCAAAATGTCAGAATTATTATTACTTTATTTAATTATGTTACTATTGCAGATGTAGAGGGAAAACTTAATACTCTACTGCCCAAAAAGAAGATATAGGTTCTGTGATGAGATCACACACTTTCTGCTGTGTATTTGGAATATCAGAGATTATAAAAAGAGGGCTGATGGGTGGGAAGGCAAGGAGGAGAAAGATGTAACTAAATTAGAATGAGGTTAAAATATATTAATTAATGTTGTAAAATTATTTTGGAGCTGTAATACCTCCTCATACTAACAGTTTTCAGTGTTACTATTTTGCCCAGCCTCAGGCAGCACTGATGAAAGGAAAAGTGGCTATTAAAAGAAAAAAGGCAAAGGAACCCCATTCAACACTTGGTCAGAGTGTAGGGAAAACGACAGGAAACATCCTTGGAGTCATGCCCAGCGACAGAAGAGCTGAAGGGGAGGGAGGCATGGCCTCACATGAACATCCACCTGCTCAGCTCTGTTCTGTAAATGCTGCTGGAAGTGTTCTCCACAAGCACAACACTTCTGTAGGCAGGAGCCACTGACCCCACAGTACCATTTTGAGAAGCTCTGAACAGTCAGTACCTTCTGTCCCTAGGGTTGTCAAGAAAGAAACAAAAAACCCAACAGAATTTAGCCCTGAACAGCAAGACATTAAAAAATAAACAGATTGTTTTGACAGGAGTTCATAATCCAGCAATAGATAAAAAGCTTGATTTTGTTTCCAGTTGCACAAAAGTATTTTGGTGTTCATGGAGTAACAAGAGTCTTAAGCTCACAGACTCAAATTAAGGATTCAACCCAGAATCCATAGTAGTTTTATCAAAGGAAGAGGAAAGGAGGGGAAAAAACACAACAAAGAAGAAATTACATTGCCACTTTGAAGATGCTATGTAAAGTGAAAGAAAATTCATGAGGAAAAGGCAAACTGTAGACAGAGGGAGAGACTTGACCAACAATACCAACTGCATCAAAATGCCCCCTCTGCACGTCAAGAGAATAGTTTGCCTGAAATCCCCTTAGTTTACTGTATTAGGAAGAAAATCACAACAGTGCTGAGATCTGCCCAGGGAATGGACCAGGTGCCATGATCTGAAACAGCACTTGTGCCAGTGCTAGAGAGCTGTATTCTCTCTGGTCCCTGAGCAGGTCCCTCCATTCCTCACTACCTCCCTGAGCTGGTGGCTGGACTTGTACCTGAGACACTCAGCAAAAAAGGCAGGTAAAAATGCAGCAAGGTGCAAAGTCTTGCAAAGAACCCAAATATGGATAAAGTCCAAGAACAATATTTGGCCTAAAAAGTGATGCTTTTTCCTTCTGAATGGAGGACTGGACATACCTGTCACAAGCACTCTTGCTGCCCACAACACCCATCTTTACCAGAGAGCCTTGTTGAGTTCATGTATTGTCACTGGAGGATCCAAATAAGACCTCAGCTCTTGTCTTCCCCAGAAGCTCAATAATTATCCTAAGTGATTGATTTTTACATGCACTGAGTTCCCTGACAGTAGATCAGGAAACCTGTAAGCAGCTCAGAATGATTTGTCCTGCATGAAACCACATCATTACTACAAGAATGACTGAACCAGTTGGGTCACATGAAGTGCAGCAAACTTCTGCTAATTCCTCAGAACAGACCCATGAACCCAACACAAACAGTTGCTTCTTCCTTAAAGCTGAGCAGAGCTTTGCACCTCCTCTCCCTCTTGCCTAAACAGAGTGGGCCTGACTGCCAAGCTGCTCAATAGCCAGCGTAAGTCAAACCCTTTTCTTCAAATTTCTAAAAGGACCTTCACTGATCCTCAGGGCTGAGCTCTGAGGAAGAACACCAGTGACTGGCCACCAAGTGGGTGTGGCACTATTCCCCACCACTCTGGTCCCAGACATCCAGCCAGTCTTTCAAGCAGCAAACAATGCACCTGTCAAAGCCATGAGCAGCCAGTTTCTCCAGGAGAATTCCACGCGACACGGTGTCAAAGGCTTTACTAAAGTCTAGGTAAATAACATACACATTTTGCAAACTGAGCTGCAGGAGTCAACCCTCTGCTTTTTTGGCCAACTCTCCCATTCACAGCTTTGTTGAGATTATGGATTTCACTGTATTTATAGACTAAAGCTGACATTTCTTTGTAAAAATGAATTAAACACCAGCTTTATTTCAGCACACGTATAACTCCCAATAACACAATGACCCAGAAGAATCAGAAGTATCTTAACCATCAGTTACCCTGGTTTTGCTGTATCTCAAACTTCAGAATCACCTAGAATCATGTCTTCATCATCCAAGGCTTGGGGTTTTTTAAAAATAAATTACGTATGTTAAAATGTTTGTCATTCCAAACCAAAAAAAGAGAAAAAAATAATGACATGAAAAAACTAAGCAATGTGACTCATGACAGACACCAGATGCAGCCTTATCACACTGGTTTAGCAATGGGGTAAACACACTGACAGCTGTAGAGACTCTCATGATCCATATTTATGTCAGCAATATCCAGACAGAATGGAACATAAGCAGTTTCTGAGCTGACATTTTCAGCCAGCTCCTCACAGCTGCCTTTAACTGGATCCAGAATTAAGTGTTGTCAGACACAGTGCATGGGAAAGTCACTCTTCTGAAGGTGTGCTAACACTAAAGAAAGATTACAAGCTTCTAGATGGCTTAAAGGTGCCTTTATGGGCTCTTTCCTAGCTATCAGAATACTTGGGAAGGCCTCTCCCCCTGCATGGCAGTTCACACAAACACTAACACACCTAAGCAAATTTATTTTCAGGACTAGCTCTAGTAAAGCCAATGATGCACTCAAATCCCAGAAGTGCTCTCATTTACAGGATCACAAGCTTCAAGAACCTTTTAATTTTTTAACAGAGGGGGATGAAAATCAGGAAAAGTTGATTTCCCTAGAGCTGCTTACCTTAGCCCCGGAATTGAACATGGAAACAGAGAAAAACCAGTACAAGATACAGGGTCAAAAGCTGACCCTCACTGCTTGCTATCACTTGCTGAAATCACCCAAGCACACATAGGTCAACTGTTCATGCTGAGAAACAACCACGTATGAGGAGAAGACAACTTGTTATCTTTTTCACTTTTGTCTGAAAGAATGACCACATCCTGAAGGAGGGTCTCCAAAGAACAGTCACTAACAGAGATAGAACATGTAAACTTTACTCTGCAGCCCTCTGTCATTAACTCAGCAGTGCTGAGGGTTAACAGCCTCATCACCACCATCCAGAGCAGAGCAATGTACAACCAACACTTACTTTTTCAGAAACATCCAAGTTTGAGGGCTCTGCACATATGCACACGCACATGTTTTGCTTTGCTGTCAGCTTTTCGCTGCTGCACCTGGCAAAGGCAGGAAAAAAGGAACACAAATCCGCACCACCACTTCTCCAGCAAGCTCTCAGAAAAAGTCATAAGAGCTACTTGGGCTACTAATCAACTTGCCATCTGGCCAAGCATGAGCTATGAAACTATGCAGAGATAAAATGGCAGTGGGTGTTTTCAAACTCATGTGCAAATTTTTGAAGTTTGCATCCCCTTGTTTGGATAACCAGCTTCTTTTCTCACTTTCTTCATAGTCCTTAGAAAACTGGGCCCTTGCACTTCAGTAGAATCCCCATGGACATCCTTATAAATCCTCCAAGGGATGAGCCCAGGGCAGGGCCATCTCCCTACTCAATATGGAGTAACTGGAAAATCTCCCTTTGCATGAACACTGCGGGAAATCTGGAAATCTGAAAGTTGTATCTTTAATAAGCATTGAAGGCCCCCACAGATGCTGGAGGCCACTAATCCTGGCCACATAACAGGAGCACTCTCCAGCTGTAATGCACTGACCAGGAAACCCCACTACTGACAGTGGTGGACTCTCAGATGGTGGGGACTGACCAAACAGTCCGGAGGAGACGCAAAAAATTATGCACAGCACATAGATCACTTAATCTACTTGAAATCCCGGCTCGTGATCCAGAATCACTTAGCTGCCTTTAAAAGCCAAGCCACGTAGGATCTGAAGGTGTTGTCCTCCCATGCCTACAGGTGGGTTGTGCACACATAGCACCCCCACACTGTCTCTGCACACAGGAAATTCAGAGGCTGCTTTCTCACCCTCAGCTGCACAGGCACACGTGTTCTACTAACAGCTTGCAGACCTGCTTTCTTTCTCTTGCTCTAAGTTTACCTATTTCACCTTCAGAGCCTGCAGCTAATGAGTAGTGCCACTCTATCATTTTTATAGAGACACTCTCCTGTGGGCCATTAAAATCACCCAGGGGCAGTCTCTCAACAGCTTTCTGTAGGGTCTGAAACCACTGCAAATGTCTGAAGACATGAGACTATTCCAAATTCATTCACACTGGATTTACTCTATTTAAATTAAGTTTACTGACGTTGATGAAGTGTTGCTCCAGATTCATATGGTGCACGAAGTGAAGCTTTTCAGGTAGTGATTCACACTGAGTGAGTCCACTTAGCTGTGAAAAAATCTCTTTTAAATTACTAGTTTCCATGACAAATTAAAAGCTGTTTGTCGTACCACATGCGGGCTGAAAAACCATCAACAGTCATAGGCATAATAGGAGAAGCCTCTTCGTAAGAGCCATCTTCCTTAGACTGGCATGGCAGGAGACTAGGAGAGAGCCTCACCCATGAGAGGCTGCCTCCATTATGCGGTATTTGAAATGAAGGACTTTTCCCTGTAAAGGTTTGAACTCTTTATGACAGACCATAAGCAGCATCCTTCATCTTCTGCAGCTGCAGAATGCCCCCTCAGGATTGAGGTGCTGCTGGGGAATTCAGCAAGTTGGACTACAAAGGTCAGATGCTCAGCTGGCATAGATCACAGCTCAGCTGACTTTCATGGAAATATAGGTGAAAATCTTGTTGGAAGAGATGTCTTTAGCATTGCAAAGAAAGGTGCCCAGAAAGAAGAATGTCAGCTGGCTAAAAGCAAATTTGTTCCACTGAAGTCACTGCCACATGCCTCAGCAGTTGATGGCAAAGCAGACAGTGACTGGCACGGATATACTCTGACCCCAGCGTGCTCTGCTCTCAGACAGGAGTTTTGTTTGAGACCACCTATTGCTGAGTGGCAGTTTGTAATTTACTTCCTCCATCTTCTGGGATGGCAGAAGAACAGCAGCAGAGCAGTAAACAAACACACATGCAAGTTTATGTGATGCGTATGCTTGAGAAGAGCACAAACAGACCTAAGAGGACCAAAGCTGCATTTAATCAAGCTCGACTCTACCTGATTTTTGCAGGATGCTTCAGGATCCTTGCCTGTCTCTGTGCTGCCACCAAAAGCCACTGCCTTCAGCCCAGTCCCCAGGTCATCTTCTCCTCACTTGCATCTGGCAACAAGGAGGCAAATCCGCAGGAAATGCATTTGAGCTCCCCTATTACTTTACAGGCCCAAAGGTAAATTCAAACCAATGGCACCATTTCCACAAGACACCATCCTTCCATTAAAGAACCTTGCTTTAAAATACCACTACAAAGTAGTGGTGTTTGGCCGGGAATTTTGTGTAGCCAGCTAGCAAAGCCTGAGATTTTAATAGTGGGTGTCAGGGGACTTTCTGAAAATCAGCCCTTTTGAACATGTCAAACCAAGCACCCAGAATTTAAAGCACTTAATATTTATCAGCCACTTCAAATTGCTGGCCCTTGATTATGAAGGAGTACAGCTGTACAAGAAGGGACAGAAGCTCCTCATGGGAATGATTTGATCTTCAGATTAAAAAGGCAAGAGCCCAACAATATTTACTTATTTGGCTTTTAAACAAAGTTAAGGGGGGAAAAAAGGGGCTGTGGCTATTAGCAGCAAAGAATAAAGTTCTCATTACTGGGCTGTGCCAGATTCTTCATCTAAAAATAGTCTGTTCAGCAGCTTTTGAAAAAACACCAGTGTTTAATTGAGACACCACAGTATATGTAAAAAGCACAATCAGGAATATTATGCCTCTTGTCTACAATAGCCATATTTCACTTGCTGAATCTGATCTAGGAGTAAAACTACTTTAAAATATTAGAACTAATGGGCTAAGTTGAGCACAGAATAAGGGGTTTCTGCCACCCCCTTTTCTGGGAATGTCTCTTTAAATAAAAAGTAGAATTGGCACCAGTTAATATTAATTTACTCAATTAAAGAAAGAATAAGGTAATTGACATAGAAGATGACAAAACAAGAATCTTACAAGAGTACATGGCAGTGATTTAGTAAATCCAGCTTTGTACCAATAAAACCCAAACAAACAAACCTCCTATTTTCTTTCCTAGAGCTACTCCAGTGGAGAGTAACACAGATCTTCTCCAGCTCTTAGAGGTAAAAATTGCTGCAGGAGCTGGTTGTTTCTGTTAAAATCATTTGTAAATGATGACTTCATTTGTGGGCACAAAGGTTGATGCTGTAAAACAAATAAAAATGCTCTTTAACTGCACCTTACTGAGGGTATCAATACTTTGCATCACCAATGTCTCTCCCATTCAAGAAAAACTACAGGTCATATTTCAGCTGAGCAGCCCTTTGCTGACATTTCCCAGCCGAAGGCTCTAATGGACCAAGGCGAGGGAATTTTCATATGCTTGTTGCCAGAGTGAGCTGTTGTATAGAGGATGTTGGGATGTCACATAAATATTGCAGGCTCTTATTGATTTGTAGCACAGGAACAATACATGCAGAGACCAAAGCAAGTCCCTTTACACCAATAAAGCCTGGCATTGTTTCTTAGCTGGACTAAAGTGGAGTCAGTCAAAAGAGGAAAAGCTATTTCATTCTTTACTGATAAAAACAGCTTAAGGAAATTATCTTATTATTATCATTATGTTTTAGCGTGCATCCACACCAGCTTGAATCTCTAGCAACTCTGCCAACATGCATTCCGTATCACTCTGCACACCCCAGCTAGTGGTGTGTCTGACAGGGGTGCCTTTGTGGCTCTGAGGAGAGGCACTACCTGAGGCACCGCCTCAGAATTAGAATACTCTCCATGGTCATTTCTGGTACAGTGACCATTTCCCAAACTTTATTTCCCAGTAGTTCTGTGACTTCCTAACTAAGAGTATTCTGTTAGGCTAATGAACAAGGGACATAATTAGTTGGTGGACTAGCCACTTTACTAGAGGAACTTCCTAAAAGAATCCCTCTCCTGTATCCCCTGCGTATGAGGTTTCCTATAAGAAATGACAGTATGGCCCATTACATACATCAGCTATGCCAGCATTTCCTAGCTAATCAAATTAATCTCTTCTTAGAACAACTAAAACAGCTTCACAAGAGTATTTGCATTCTCAGTAAAACCCGAGCACCTTCAGATGTCTGGAGCTGATGTGATTTTATAGGCATTCCTCAGGTGACTTGGATCATCAGGCTTTATCATGAAGAGGAAAAAAACCCTCTATTTTCTTTTGTAAATTCTAACAACAAGGGTGGCCTGGGACAAGTAACAGTTGAAAGGAGATGGGGGAAGGGGGTATAAGAGAATACTTGATAAACATCCCAAATACATTTGTGCAATTATTGAGCTTCAGGAATGTCTTCGATTTCCTCTGTGCTTTTATAACACTCCTGAAGAAATCATATTTACCATTTTGGCAGCAATACAGCAGTGCTGAAGCTGTCCTGCTATACACCACACCAGGTGAAGCACTATCCACAGGAGAGGAGATATAGGGATGTACCAAAGGCAAGGACATGTAACATCCCACAGCAACAAAGCATTTCGTAAACACTTGTAGAAGTGCTTTGTCGTGTGAAAAAGATGACCAGAATAGGATTTAAAATGCCAGGCTGATTTCTGGCACAGCACCAAGCTGGCACATCTCCCAGTTCTGTTCAATCTGGTTCTTTATTAGGCCATAGATACACTGTAATTAGCGATTATACAAGACACTACCTCGTTAAATCCCCCAGTCCCTGTTTTCTGTATTTGCCACATTCTTCATGTTTCTTCTGCCCAAATAAGCATCCTTTTTGGTAGCCACCCAAATGGGGTTGACACTTATTGCTTGGAGACCTGGGATCTAGTCTCTGCACCATCCCTGATCTGCCTGTGCTCAGGCCCCCTCATTCCACTGCACTAGAGGTACTCACAGCACTGCAACATCTACCTCAGCTTGGGTGGGAAAGACCAGTTTAACTAAAGCACAGTAAAACATTGAGATTCTTTGCCAAATTAGCTGTAAACTGTCATGATCTGGTTACTAAAGTTCTTAGAAATGCCCCTGCCTGAATTAAGGTGCAAACAAGACCATATGCCAGTGACACTAGTATGGGTTTTATTCGGTAGTAAATATGAGAGAGAGAGAGAGAGAAAGAGGAAGAAAGAAAGAAACAGAAAATAGGTGGGGGGGACAGAAAGGGAGTGACAGAGACAGAATAGAGAAAATATCACCACTCCATGGATCCCAATGATGTTCTGTTGATCCTCTCCAGCTGGTCTTCTTGGTGGTGAAGGTCCCCCCGCAAAGCACAGAATCCCATGGGTTAATCACGCTCAGGCCAGGTAGGGAAACCCAGGCACCTCCCTGGAGGGGGGGAGTTTGCCATTGTCTCTTACAACAGACTCTGGGTTTGTTGCATCACGTGCAGTCCTGTGGTGCAAGGCTTCAGGAATGACTCTGGGGACACTCTGAGGGGTCTTTGATGGATCATGAGACCCCCTCAGCTGCCTCAGGCATTAATGCCTTGTGGATGTGGCCTGTGGGGTAGGGGGTTCCACAGCTGGGCCAGTTTTTGTAAGGGAGGATGGGTGCTCAGTGCCTCTGACCAGAGGTTGCACTCAAAACCTCCTCGCCCCACTTCATTTCAGCAGGGTGGGGAGTCTCTGTAAACTTGGCTTCTGCGAGCTGCGGTCTCCCCCACCCCAAACTCAGCCAGGGAAGAATCTCTGCTGTGTTTGGCTTTCTTGTGGATGCATTCTTCTTTTTTCAGCCTTGTTTGTGTTTTTCTTGGGCCTGAGATGATTGAAGAATGGGTTTTCCCTTTATCTAATCTTAGTGATTTAACTTACAGTCCAAAGTCCCTGTCAGGCATCTTCAGGAAGGCTTCTTTGGTTGTAGCTTCTTTATACAGTTTAAAACTTTATATCAATGTTTGAGGCATGAACTATTTCAGTCTCTGACACACAGGGAAAAAAACCCAAATCTTTTCTCCTCGCTTATACAAAGATACGACCACAGAGCAGGATTTTACCGTGGAAATACTGACAGAAGCTTGAAGACCCCTTGAAACAATCACCATCCATAACGAGGGGTAGTTGAAGGCTAATATTAATTATTCCCTAAATGTCATACCATTTTTTTAAAAGTCTCCAGGACTGAAACATGCTAAAACAAATATTTTTATGAGAACACAAAGCCTTGCATATCAGAGACTGAACCATTTACTGCTTCTCTCCACAACATTCCCCACCATGTAATTAACACACACTGTCAGAAGGCACAGGAGGCCACCACACCATGTTGCTGACCCTCTCTAGCTGCTCTTACCCAAAGGCTATTGGGAATCCCAGCTTGGGACAGGTTCTGCACTGGTTTTCCTTGCAGGGAAGAGATGCCAGAACTGTTCTAGCCTGAGCTTGAACATGCATAAAAATAAATTCAGTTTAAAAAAAAATTAAAAGAACAAGAATTAAGCTGCCAAACAAATGCCCACATTATTGGGAAAGTTGTAGATCAAATATATTTTAGGATGCTGGCAGAATTTCAGGGTCAAAGTGTATCTTTTTTGCAATTTAGTTGGATATGCTTCAGCAATGGTTAAAGCAGAGAGGCAGGCACATACTTTCTTAAAGTCAAGTACTTTGGAAGACTCCAATATTTATTAAAAACACACCCCATTGTAAATTCTCCTTGCTACAACTTTCTATGTGTGCTGGTAAGAGGAAGAAAAAGCAATAACACACAATGGGCAAAGCATTTTGGGTAAGTGCCAATCAGAAGCCTTACACCCCTGGTATCTTTTCAGTGTTTTAATATAACTGATGTCTAATGACCTTCAGAGAAAGCACTCCAAGAACGTGGTCTCATTCCTCTCATATACCACATTTAAATACAAACACGCTGAAATAATTGTAATTACAATATTGTGGAATAGTGTTTTCAGAAATAACCAGATTTACTATTCTGTTCTGAGAACACATGTAGAGAAATGAACTAACTATATACCCGCCCATCTGAATGCTGACTATGGAGTTTATGCATCCTGGTTGCAAAAATCATAAATAGGACAGGAAAGTGAATCAGAGGGCACAGTTTTATGGCTATAATTTTGCTTCCTTCTTCAGATCAGATGGCTGAGCTGGAAGAATTAAAGCCCATCAGACATCACACCATATGTCTCAAATGTTCAGTAAGGATAATATCCAATATATGGTGAACCAAATATTTAAAGGAAGATTTTTTTCGGTTACTCTTTCTTATGCACGTAACCATGTTAAGGAGCAGATTTGAAGAAGAAAACCCAGTTTAAAGAATTCCTGATTTAAATGCTTAACTATATAGCTTAAAAATTTTATCTTCTTGAGTTGAGTTTAACTGGTTTCATTTAACTTCACAGCTCATGTTTACTTTCACCTGAATTTCCAAAAACTGTTGAGAGAATAAGAAAGAATCACTAGTTTTGCTCTCTGTGATTCACTCAGGAGAAAGCACACAGCAAAATCAGATTCACCAGTAGGCTGAGATTTCCAGTTACTTGACAGAAGGGTTTATTACCAGACATGGCAGTTTACAGACACAGTCTGACATTTTGAAATGCCTGTTCTCACACTGCTGTAAATTTTGCACTGCAACTTATATTACATTTAGGAAACAATTCAGAAAGGTCTAAAAATCACCTGACTCCAGCTGCTTCAACATCCCTTAAATCAAGATTACTTCATGTTAAGCAAAGCACCAATGAATCTGAAGAGTTGGTATTTTGAGAAGGAGCAGTTTCTCTTGCACCCTGTAGAAAGAAGGGAGGGAAGCAGTTTGCAGACTTTCCTCCCAGCTCTCAGTTCCTTCAGGTCTCTGCAAAGAAACCACTGCAGATCTCAATCACCCTCAAAGTACCAGGGGTGAAATCTCAGCATCAGCACTGACAGTCTCACTAACTGCAGTGCAGCAGAATTCCACACCATGGAATGTGAGAGAGGAAGGGGGATGATAGCTAGATGGTTCTTGGTGGAAGAACCTAAGTACACCGTTATTTAGGCATAAAAAAAGGCTAGGAATTCATGAACGAGTCTTTACCTTCTATGGCATTACTCAGTAATTTGTTATATGAAATATTATTTGCATTATATTCATAGTTTACTGTCATACTAATACCATCCTTCTGCATTCATCTCCAACATCTGGCAAGTGCCTACAAAATACTACCAGGAATTGTTGCAAGAAGTGGCAAGCTAAGACTTTTTCATTTCATAGTTTTGGATCACTGTACACATTGCCTTGTCCTCTCCTGAGGAAAAAGGCACTCAGAAAACATCCTCAGCTGGGGCATTGTTAAGACTCAGCTTCACATTTGCACAGCACCTGGTGAAACAAGGCCTTGATGCTTGGAAGGGTTTGTGAGGCACAAAGCACCACAGTTACTACCATAGTGTATTTTATTAGGAGCTTTATGAGAGCCAGCATCGCTTACCTCACTTAGCATAAGCAAACACATTATTGAACACACAAGGAGCATCTGCTGTACCCAGCACCTGCCTTGGCTCACTGCAAAGGCACCTCCTGGCTGTCCCCGGGACAGGGGGAGGCAGAGGAGCTCCCCAGGCTTGAGGAGTGGCTGAAGGACTCCTCTGAACCTTGGGCAATCTGCAGCTCTAATCCTACTACAGGCTCCCATCAAGGTCAAGGAAGTGAGTCCACATCTGTTTCCCCTCTATAAACCCACACCCTCCTTCCATGCACTTTCTACCTCACCTACTTTACAACTCTGATTCCTCAGAAAAGGGGAACCCCTCTATGTGGCAGTTGTAGCACCACTGAATCCCAGCAGTGACTGGTCCCCTAGGTGGTACTTTCAAACAAATACCAATACAAATCTTTCCTAACAATTGGCCAAACACTTCCTCCCTCCGCCCTGCCTCCACCAGGTACCAGGAATGTGCTACAGATATTCCCCAGTGCTCCCTAGACTTCCCCAGGAAGATCAGAGAAGATGAAATACTCTAAGCAGAAGGCAATAATTTTTTTTTTCAAAGTAAAAGCCAGGACACCAAAATTTGCCTTCCTGCCAAATGAAGAAGAGATACACTTGCACATTTTTCTAAAAGAACTTATATGAAGATCTGCAGTGTGTAAAGTCCCAAGGACTGCAAATTATAAGGCATTTTTTCCTTTTCTTGCTTTCCCTCCATCTGAAAAAAAAGGACTTGAAGACAAGTTCTTTGCAGCAGAGGTCAGTGCGTAAAACACTGCTTTCTGCCGCAGACCCAAGAGTCCCCAGCAAGAAGATCCTAGAAATAAATATGCCTCTGCAAAACCCTCCAGCTTTGATAAAATAACACTTTGACTGAATGGCTATTTTACCTACAGTGTTCTCTATAACTTCATTCCAACTACAATTAAGTTAAGAAACACTACATCTCCAAAACTTTCTCCTCTTCTGTAACCATCCTAAAGGATTTAAAACAAAAAGACAACACCTATTTTGCTCTTTTGTAGAACATGATTACATCTGCATTCTCACTTTATAGTACAGTTAGAAGCAATTTTATTAAACTATTTATGATTATGGAAGGTGTAATATGAAAATGATCCATGTCTCCTTTTTCTACTGATTCATAATATGAGAACAGGAGTTTGAGCAATGAAATTACCAGCATGCCAGTGTCAAATAAATGAAAGATGCCACTTTACACAGCACCTGGGCATCTTACGGAATTTCCTACTGCAAAATGTCTAAATGTCAGGCAGGACTAAATGGAAATGCAATTGCACAGCACAGTTATGAGAGGTAACAGTGCTGCACATAGAGATGCCATTCCTGCACTGATACTCATGTTTTTTCCTGGCTATAAAGGTAGAGGATGGACCTGTATCCCCTATCCATTCCTACAGCATAATGGCCATCATGGCATCCTTAGAAAATTGCCCAAGCCTAACGTGACCTTGTTTCATGCATGTGCCATTCTCCTCCTCCTCATTTCTAAGGTGTAAAATTGGACTTGTGCGGCCTGATTTCAGAGATCCTAACTTGGAATGCTAATTACACTGGATATTACTGACAGCACCACTGTACAGCAAGCAGCATGCCAGCAGATAATGAGCAATGCATGTGCAATCAAATCTGGAAAAGAGGGAGTTTTGCAAGCCTTTAAACCTCAGTATATTTCACAAACAGGAGCAAATTCACAATCAGAAATGCGAGACATAATCTAAGGCACCATTCCCTAATTTCACATAAAAGTAGATGCTCTTGTTCCCTAGGTACACCCCTAGGTCCTCAGACAAGGAACGTGAGGCCAGGCTGGTATCTGAACAACAGATTTTGAAGTGTTTTCATGTCCACTGTGTTACAGTGCAGGTCACAGGCACCAGCTGGACACACAGAATGGCATCTGCTGGTTCAACAGACAATGCACCGGACAGACAGCATGAAATCAGTGCTTCTAACTCTTTTTTAAATTCTTGCAGTACTTTGCTTTCCCTGAAACACAGAAAAGAGAAATTATCTAGTTGATTTCCTCTTGTACATTTGATTACAAAGGATGTAATTTACTTCCTTCAGAAATAGCTTTGAGGAGCGTTAAAGAGACTCAAAACTTCAGGACAGAAGCCATAGCACCATCTGGGCTGTGAATTTAGGGACAACAGCCCCCCTGGATGGCAGCTGCAGTGAAATGAAGAACCATTATGGTTGTTATACAGCTCTTTACAATTCCTTCTCTACTGCTGATTGCTCAGAAACCCACTGAAGACAAGGTGGCAAGCTGAAGTTCTCACCATGCCCTCTAAAACAGGGGAGGGACAGGGAGCTTTATGGTCTATGCTGACAGGACTCACAAGGACAAACAAATAACCAGAAAACAGAGGTGAATCTCTGAAAGAGGGAATCTCTCCAATTTGCTCCAGTTTATTGGTATCTGATAGAACCCAGGAAAACAAATGCAACTAGTTCAGGTGAAAATCAACCACACAAAGCTCTTTTCATTCCTTTAAACAAATTAGATGTGTTCAGCTTCCATACCATGTTAGATTTTTTACAACTCTGCACTCGAGAAAGAACATAATGAGTTCCTGCAGTATCCAAGCCAAAGGGCTGGGCTTACCTTCCACAGTAAAAAAATCCCAACAAAACAAAACACAACAAATTATGAACCTGATATCACAATGTTCACATGGTAACACTTTTATTTTTATGCTTTCTTTTTGCTTTCATTACGTTATCTTTTTGTTAACATGTATTTATGCACACTAAAGATTACAGAAGTCATTTGGCAAAGATAACACACAGTAGGATTTGGGAATGTGAAATCAAATAATCCCGTCAGCTTTGTATTTAGTACCCAGCTAGAAAAAGGAACAAGATCGACAACATCGTTTCTTGTTTACCTAGTATAATTGCTTTTGAGCTTTCTTGCAAGTGGATTTCCTGAGCAACATTATTTTCTCCCCAGTAAGGTCGGCTTTCATCCCAATCCACCAAATTCTATGATTACAGACCATAAGAAAGATAGACTAAGATAACCTTAAACTCCAGTGTCTCTACTATTTCTTTCCCTGTACAAAACAAAACCTGTTGCTCTGACCACTCGGCAGCCCAGAGGCCTGGCAGGCAGCTAGCTTCGGTGCCCCAGCAGCGAGGCAGTCCAAGGCTCAGCCAGCTCTCCCTGGAGCTGTGTGCCCGTGGCTCCCAACGGAGCAGGCTGCGGTCGGGTGCTGCTTAGCGACCGGCGAGAGTAAAGAACCAGAGAGGGATCTCTTGGTGTCTCAGTGCGCAGCTTTATTCTCTGCCCCAAGGGGACAAGAGCAACGCAGATCTGGAAAAGGGACAACCAAAAGAGACGCTGGATGTTCGTTACAGTCCCTTTCATACAGGGGCAGAACGGGGAGGAACAAAGGGACAGACCAATAGGAGAATGACAAGGGGTGACATGAAACCAATGGAAGGGGATTGAGGGAGGAACTTACTCGAATCAACCAATGACAAGCGTAACTGGAAGAACTTTCCAGAATATATTTGCATAAGCAATGACACTATTGAATAGACATAAACCTCTAAACCAATGAACAGCTAAACATCAAGGAAACATCTAGAATGGGAGGAGGAGATGCTGCCAAAGGAGACACCCACTGGGGTGTGGACTTAAATTTCCATCTTGCCCTCAGATCCTCCCTCAGAGTCACAGTCCTGGGTGGGGAAATCCACCTACTGGATGTCACTCAGCCCCAAGGTGGCCTGGGTCATCACAACAAAAACCCGAGTTTCTGATCACCTTCATAAATCACATGAGCAACATTTTGCAGAATAAATGCAAAATTGTGAGTCAACAGGCTCACAAAGCACTGTGCTGATGTCCTGCAATTAGGCCTCAGGAGAGTAGGGGGACAGGAGAAGAAAGGAAAAAAAACCAAGGATCAATATCTCAAGAAGCAAATGACAAAGAGAAGCAGAGAAAAAGAAGGTAGAAACAGATACTGAAGTAAATTCTAAGTTATGTTAAATCATTCTGTCAAGAGTACTGAGTTTGGCAGCAATTATGAGGTGATCATGGTCATAGAAACAAGGAGCTTCTAACCACTTCTGTTAGGGCTGGCACAGGGACTGTCCTCCTTTTTTATCTTTGGCAAGATTCAGCTTCTGCCAACGAATTGTACCTGTGTTCAGCAGCACAAGTGATCCCTTCTCCTCCAGCCAACTGCAGGGATGTCTCCATGGATTACATCCAGATTATGGGACTAGCTCAGGCAAAGGTACTCTTTATGGACATTGTTAAAGCAAGTGAGAAGGTCCCAGACAGTAGCAGTTGAAAACATGTCAAGTGCATTTCAAGGCTTTTCTGCCTGGAGAACAGCCAACTGAAAACAAATTACATGGGTATTTTATAGTAAAGCCACATCAGAAACCTACATAAAAGCTGTATCTGGCTATATTTTCCCAGACAAGTAAACTGCATTTGTTCCTCAGGCTATAGCCCCTCAGGATTTTTTCTAGCATTTTCAAATTACATGAGTAACTACATTTTTCTAAGTCATTGCATCCTCTTCCTAAATAAAACACCTCTCAGAATTATCAAAGCAGATATATTAGTGTACTGGGCCAGCTACCTTTCATTTCTAACAGTTCTCTACATACACAGAAAGAAAGACAGAGAAAGGGGAAAATAACAAAAAAAAAACTTTAAAAGGACAGAGAGATAGGCTCCATCCTCTATATCAAATCAAATCTGTTTTAGCAGGTCTTTTCTGAGCTCCCTCATCCTTATTGGCCATCACACTATTTTACAAAGCTGTCACCATATGTGAGATACTTTGCTTCAGGGAGAAAATTATCAAGATGAAAGAATTACTTACTCCACTTCCATCAACCTTGTGAATCATTCATGTTCCTTACCTGAATCACAGCCAACTTCAGTATCTGTCACATTCTGGACCTAAGCCATGTACAGTGTAATATTTACCAATGATCATTCAAAACATTCTAATAATCCTCTTTCAAATACACACATTGTGTGTTGGCACACATCACAGGAAAAGAAATTTATTGTACTGTTCAGTATCTTGCTAAAGTTTTAGCTGAAAGCTGAACAGCTTTCTCTATAAGGCAAGGAGTGACTTTATTTATTATTTTTCAAAAGCTCTAAGACTAAAACATCATTTTCCCCTGGGCTTTAGTAACAGCAGGTTTTAGATCCTCAAATGAAAACTGAAGTAGGTGGAATCCAGGAGTAAGGAAGCCTGTACCTATGATCAGACTAAGTCTTACCAAGGATGTCTATGTACCAACAGCACTTGTCAGCTCTGCAAAATCTCATGTAAAGCTCCCGAATATTGCTAGGAATGCTTCAAGTTCACCTTGCAGACTATTTAAACTCCCTTTTCAGCAGAATCTGGATGAAGTTTTACGTTGTGTAACAGGAAAATCAGTATTGTAGTGTGCCATGCACACCTCAGTGTCCCCCTTTAAAAACCACGTGTGTATCCTCAGACCCATAATATTCTCTCTGCAAACAGACACTCCTTTGTGGCTAATTAAGATGTTTTATGACACAGTTGCTGTCACATTTACATGCCCCAGCAGGTCAATTCTGCCCTGAGGCTTTTGTGTTGCTCATGCCAGCACAGGTCTCACCAATGTAGAGAGAAGCCAGCACACATTGAGCTACCCAAACTTCTCCTGCAGTAATGGGAATACAGTGAGGATTGTTTTAAAGCCTTCATTTAAAGCCGTTAAAAATAGTCACTTTGCTGTCAGATTATTAATCGCCTGTCATAATATTCTTAGAGGTGATTATAAAAAGTATATTTCTGTGTAGTCAGAACGCTCTCCTATCAGACAGCACAGGGAATGAAGAGGCAGCAGCAGGAAGCGTGCCATGGCACAGAAACACTGCCATCTCCTGATCCCCGGAAAGGCACTGCCAGGCACACACTCAGCTGGGTGAAACCATAATGTCAAAGAGGTCTTCTGACGTGCCTTTGACTCACCTTTCGGTTACAGGCACACACTGTTCAGCTAACACAGGATAATTCATTAAGCTGCACTAATCCACCTTTAAGACTGCGCTCTGTCGAGCCAGATCTCTTTTCTCTCAGGCACACGATTTGGGTGTTTCATTGCTATAGCACCAGACACAGCAGCAGCTGCTCCTGCCGCCAACCATAAAAACAAAGCAAATTTAGTTCAGGGACACCACAGAGAGATGCCGTGTGAAATGTTACAGAGCCTAACGTTTTCTTCACGCAGAACTTGTTGCTAAATTTCACATAAAAATACATGGCAAAGTAGCACATCCTGAGACAGTTCTGGGGCCCAGACCTGCTGAGGACCAAGCCACCATGCCCTGCCCTTCCTGCCAAAAAGCTTTCACAGGCAGGCAGGGGCTGGGCAGCTGCAACCATTGTGACTGTGGAGAGCATAAAAGAGTTTTGTAGTGAAAACTCAAGCATCTCACTCACTGGAAATTAATAATTTCTTTCATAGTCTTTGTGACAATGAATAGCTTCTTTTCCTTCTGATTAATACCCATATGATCATGGTATGGGCAAGAGTACATTTTATGCTTGGGCTGGTTAATTTTCATTATTATTTTGCAAGGCATCAGAGTCTCCTACTGAGGCATCCATGTATTCATTACACTTCAGCAGCGTGGAAGGAAGTTGTAAATGAATGCTGAAAATGTGGGCATTCTGGTTCAGTGGGAATAAGAAATTGTGTCAATGGAACAAGTGACCTGTTCCAAATTTCTGGTTATGATATATGGGAGAAAATGTAAAATAAAGTAAGGAGTATTGCAGCAATCTTAAAATAGTATGTCCTTGAAATAAAGAATAAAACAAAAATATTCACTCACTTTAGGTAGGATTTCCACTCTATCAAATAAAAGACTATGTTAAACTTCCAAAAGTAGATTTGAATCAACACCACAGGTTCAGCTTCTGCAAGTCCACGTATTTTTGATGTGCCTTGTCACGCCCCATTTGCACTGGAAGCTGCTCTCCAAAATTGCCCCTAACACCTCATCATGGGCGATAAATTTACCAAGAGCCTGATTCCCAAATATTCCCGAACATCCAGATCTGGCTCTTAGGAAAAATGGCTGGGTTAAAACAGTTCTTCAGGAGGAGGGTTAAAACAGTTCTTCAGGAGGAGGAGACTTTCCCTCCACTGCAAGCAGACTGATTCAAACAGAGCTTGGAAGAATAATAAAGTTTGCTGATAGCAAACCATCCAACATCCCACTTTGCTGCTTCAGGTAGGAAACCACCGGAGAGACTTTCGCCTCCTCCAATGGACACATCCTGGCTGGGAAAGAGCTGCTGGAAGGGCTAAGGGCTGGGCAGGAGGGGAGCACACCTGAGACCACCTGGGCAAACAGGCCAATGGCAAAGACCCTGCTGCTCCTCACACCCCTGCATGTGCACCCAGAAATCCTGCCTCCATTTGAAGAAATCCAAGAAAAAGCCATCCCCAAGGTACATAGCTAGGGAACATGAGTGACCCCTGTGTGCCGTGGGATGCCTCTGCCCAGAATGAAAGTCACTTCCCAGCTGGCTGTCACCTCAAGGAGCCCAGGCTGTTCCCTAAAGGAGCCCACTCCACGTTTCCTGGAGCAGTTGGTGAGCGCAGCTGGAAAAGCCTCTTCCTTACTCAAACAGATGAAACGTGAGGGCTTGAATTATGTGCATTTATTATGCTTGTCTTTGGCATTTCTCTGCAGTCTCATTTTACTTCAGGAAGCACACTGTATTTTTTGTTACTCTAGACTACAATTAGCTACAAAAAATGACATTTTTAATCTCATCTTTTCTGTCATTCTAACCTCCTGAATACACATGTAATTCTTATGTTCCTCCTGCACTTCGATTAAGTTGTCTGGCACTGCAGCAACCATGGAGAATCCCCAGCCTTTTCCCTATCTTGCAAACAGCATCTGGAGCTCTGACACATCGGGGCTGCCATGTGAGTCCAGCAGCCCCTCAAGCCCACCCTGAGATGGGGGTCCTTTGCAAAGGGACAGGTTTCGGTGCCATCACAAAGTGGTGCTGATCCTCTCTACCTCAGAGGAAAGACAAGCAAACGCTGATGAGCAGAAGCAGTGCTGTTACACCAGGTCCCTGTTATTAGTTGATCTAGTAATCAAATAGCTCATGGAACGCTGCTTGCCTTCTCCCTGAACATGCTCAACAAACTGGAGTTAGAGTTTTTTCCACACATCTATGATTTGAGGGATCACATAATGATCTTGCAGGTTGAAGCTGATAGAGGTCAAACCACTTATTTCACAGAAAAAGACTGTTAAGATCTGTAAGCTTAGAGGGTTTGGGTTCTTAAAAAAACTTTGGGCTGGTGAGATGTGGCATAATGACTTCCAGTGACGCTGTCTTGAAATCAAATTAAATTTAAAAATAATTTGCATTTGTGGTACTCTTTTTTTTTTTAATACCAACGTAGTCAACACTGGGAGAAATGATCCAGGCAAGCAATAGGCTATTTGAGACAAAAAGAAGCATTTTTATGGATTTCTGTAGATGAGGCTCCACACAGGATGAAATTCAGTAACTGCAGCTGCAGAGGCTGACAGTAAATGGTGCCTGCTGGCTGCAGGTTCCATGCCGTGACATCACAGAATCCCTAAAAGGTTTGGGTTGGAGGGAACCATTAAAGGTCATCTAGTGCAACCCCCCTGCCATGAGCAGGGACAAATGCACATGTACCGAAAAACACTTTCAGAGTGGAAATGAAGTAGAACTGGGTGAATTAGTCTCTGTGAATAATTTAGCAGCTACATTTTACATTACTTGTTGAATAATTTATTCACAAATACATTTTCTCAATTATTTGACCTCTGCTGCAAAGTAATGAATGTTATTTTGCAAATAATTTACTGTACAATATTTATATGAACACATTAATTCTGAATAAATTTCGCTGTTACCCCATTGCTTCCAAGTTCACTGTTTCAGTGATCTCAGCATAGACAGCAGCCATCTTTTGTAAGTAACTTCTATTGCCTGGTCTGGTTCATCCTAATTCAAATGTCTCAGTACATATTCCAAAATACTTCAGCCTGTTCTGGACATGTTCCCTCTGGGTAAAACCTGGAGACCTCCTGGAATAAACACAGTGATGTGCAGGCAGGTGCAGGCACGGGTGGATGGATCGGGGCGAGCAGCAAACCTGGGAATTGTTCAGACAGCGGTTTTGGGGGGTTTTTGAGAGGTATCTGCAAGTATTCAAAAGTCTCACTGAGATTTGAAAGGACTAAACACATAATTCCAAGGCTCTTAAGAAAACCAGAGCTTTTGCTGAAATATGTTTTATCTCCATAGTACAATGACATAAGCTATTCCTTATTTAAGCACCAGGGCAGCAGACTGGGCACAGCTGGAGTCACAGTCCAAAAAATAGAAAGTACGCAGGCTGCTCTACAGATATCATGTACCTTGGGCCTTTAGGAGAAGCAGGTGGGAAACTGGCTGCAAATACATGAAACTGGCCTGAAATATATGCAGTCAACACAGCCTCAGGAACCTTTCCGAAAACAACGTTTGCTCTCTCTTCATAGACATGAGCAACATACCAACATACCTTCAAAGGGTTGTGCTGGATTCAACCCTGCCTTCAGGCCAGGCACAGCAATAGATAAGCTGCAAGATACTGCTCTGCACCTGCAAATGGGATGGAGGAGCATTAAAACACCTGGACAATATTTGAAAGGATGTTTTGTTCATCAATTTATGGCAAACATATAAAACTTAATTTCTTCTAACCATGCTTTCATGGCTTTCAGTCCCGTAGTTCTCCTAGCCAAGAGCTCCAGCGGACCATGAGATACACAGGCCCTCTGGCTGGAGGGCTCCAAAAGAGTATTTTGCTGCAATTTGCAGAACAAAGCAATGCAGCAGCAAAGCCAGGGACAAGTTCTGCAGGATTTCATCACCCTTTACTTGCCATTTTTAATGAAAAGTGGACATTTTAGAAAAAAATTACTGCTTAATTTGCTTAACAAAATTTACAGTTAAAAGCAAGAGTCCCCTGATATTTTCAATCACATTGACAGCTGATTTTTTTTCTAGAAGAGGAGAGCATATTTGACATAAATATTTAACCAAAAAAAAAAAAACCCAAACCATGAAGACTGGTAATTTTGAGCTGCTTCTATTTTTAACCAAGCAAACTACTTGTTGGGCGGTCACTTGGGGACTTGTGATTTCCCATGTTCATAAATCAATCAACCACCTGGGACAAAGAATATAAGCAAAGGGATTCACCATCTTCCAAGTCCCTTTTCAGCGGCATTACGTGTGGATACTATGGAGCTCATACGTGTTTGAAGCAACCTACTTGATGGCCTACTGTTCTCTGCTGGGGAAGGAAACAGAGGAAAATCTTCATCCTCTGTAATTTAATGCCACCACTGCCTCAGACTGCACCTCAGGTAAAGAGTTTAAAGAAGAGAAACAGCACTGTGTACATTTAGGATGATTTCATCTCCTTCATCCAGAGAGTAAATGTTGACCAAGACAAGACCTTTATCCTGCAGGGATCATACATATTCTCTGCCTTTCTTCTACCTTTTGCATGCTGTGTCCTGAACAGAGAAAACCAATCTTTTCTTCCCTGGATTTTGAGTTTCTCTTGCCCCAGATTTGAATAGAAACAACAGCCAACGCTGCTCAGGAAGTGAAAAGCTTCCCCTGCCTTACTTCAATTTATTCTTTTGTTTGCTTGTTTTCCAAATGTAACTGCTTAAAATTATTTTTCATCTTCCTGTGGCAACCTTTTGGTGAATCTGGAGAAGGTTTGCTCATAAAATGTCTAGAGCCACACAAGAGAAAGTGAGCTGTAAAAGCTGTGGACTGTCACTGCAGTTCAGGCTAAATGATTTCTCTTTTCTGTGAATCCCCTCCTATTCCAATAATAGTTAATATAATTTATTCAAATATATATGGAAAAGAAAATATTATCTATCCCACATATACTCATAGATGGACTTGGCTGCAAGAAATGAGTATTAGGTTGCAGCCAGCTCTGAACACCAGGCTAAAAACTTGGGAGTCACCGCCAGTACCATCCCTTATCCATATTACGGGGTACGTAATTAGATGACAGATCTTTACACAACAGGAGTCAGGTGTATTTTGATTCATTTTGTGTCCCATGCATTGTGTTTTTAGTCTTTGTTACTTTGGTTTTAATTCATCGTGTCTATAATTCCCTTCTAAACAATTTATCGTGTAACTGATTTGCAGCTGGAGGAAACTGAGGAGAGTCTGGGAGATTTGCCACCTTCATTTTACACCTGCTTGGTTACACCTACAGGGTGCTCCTTTTTCATGCTCATTCTCTTCATGTCTGTTTCAGTTATAGTCAGTCTTCTTCCAAATATCATCTCTAAGTAGCTTCCCAAGGAGACACTAGCTGCTTTTTCTTCCTTGCATTTGTCTTTCCAAAAGATACCATTAATTGTGTCCCTTGGGATACTTTAGGATTTCCTTAGGATGGTCTTCCCCCACTATTTTCATCTATTTTCTGTATCTCTTACCCCCTGTATTGGGTATTGGGTTTCCACAGCATTCTCCAGAAAACATTTTTTCTGAATTATAATAAAGCTGGCTCTGTTAGAAAATTTGCACCAGTGCAAAGACCACAAAAGAAGTGATACTTTAAAGATACATAGATCTTGAGACACTTCAGTAAAAGGGGACACAACTCCCTGACAATTCATTTCTTACAGTTGTTTAGTTCCATTTGCTCCTAGTCATGGCTACAAATGATGGTGATCTCAGTTCTGTATCTGCAAACAGCTAATGAGTAGGAAGTCCTTAACTGAAGTTCTTGGCTGCATCACAAAATAGCCTTTTTTATAAACCAGAAATTATAGCAAAGTGTTGAGCAATGTTTTGGCTCGGTTTGCTTGATCTGATAGTTCTCACTCTCACATGAACACGGACAGTGTAACATCATGTAACATCTCATTCCCTCAGTTACCAGAAAATACTTTGATCTGCTGTGAGAAGCCAATTTAGTTTTGGTTTGTCTCAACACTGACTGTGGAGGAGGGGTTGCACATGTGCCACTTGCAGGACTCAAGTAGAAGAAGATGGGAGAAGGCCCAGTTTCTGGGGAGATTTTGCCTGGCAACCATTTCACATCTCACATGGGATAGGCAGTCAGCAGGGGAACACCAAAGACACTGTACCCTCCAGAGAGGTCCTCCAATCAGACGGTGAAAGGTCTCCACCAAGGGACTGCCATGGAAGGCTGGACTGGGCCAATGGTCTCCTGCCAGCAGGCAGACTTTGGGAGGAGCCAGGGGGTATAAAAAGAAACTGCACCACAAGCTCTGGGGGCTTTTTGGGACTTGCTTTTTGGCTTTGGGGGTTGGTGACTGGGGCTTTTTGGAGTCTTGTCTTTTTGGGGCTCCTTTGCCCTGGCCCTTAGCCCGTCTTTTGTCCTTTTTGCCCTGGCTCCAGCCTGGCCTTTTGGCTCTCCTGCCCTCGCTGGCTCTTGCTCGCCCTCGCACCTGCCCTGCCTCCGTGTGCCCCTGACCGCTGCCCTGCTGCTTCACCCCTGCGTCCCTGCCCGAGCCACCTGTGTCCAACCCTGCCTGCCTCCAATCCAGCCCACTGCTGCAGTCCCTGCAGCAACCTTCTCCAGGGTTCTGGACCTCCTGCCTGAGCCACCTGTGTCCAACCGTGCCCACCTCTGATCCAGCCCGCCGCCACGATCCCCGCCGTGACCCTCTCCAGGGTTCTGGACCTCCTGCCTGAGTGCCCACTCACTCACTGCATGTCCAGCCACCCGTCACGTGGGAGCTGTGCCTGTGGAGCCGCGCCTCTCCAGGAGCTGCACAGGACCCCAGCAGGCAGCATGGAGCACACCACCCTGCCACGTGAACATCGACGGCACTCCCCATCCTGCTGGTGGTAATGCTCGCTTTTCCTCTCTCTGTCTCCCCCGTCTCTCTCTCTCCCCATCTTTTCCTGTTTTCCTTCCTCCTTTTCCATCTTTTCTAGCCCTCTTTAGTAGGGCCAACTTCTTTTTGTTGTTGTTGTGGTTTTTCATTACTAATAAACGGTTCTCAGATCCAAGGTTGCCTCAGTTGACTTAATTTTGTTCTAAACCATCTATTTTTATAAGAACTCATCACAGTTCCCCACAGTGGTATGTGACATCTGCTTTTTCACCAAATTTGGGGCTAGGATCATCATTTAGTATACAGTCAGAATAACTCAGCCCTCATTTTTACTGTCTAGGTCTTTTTCAGCTTTGGTTTTTGAAGACCCTGAGGACAAATCTCTTGAGCAGCTTCCTGGGAAGGTCAGGATGCCCTTGGTCCCAGCTGGATTGATGCAGGAGGCTTCAAGGCACTCAGCACCTATTTTTCCTTCCCATATTTGTCTATGTCTTTCCTTGTTCTCCCATAACTCTATCACCTGGGATGGTTTTGACATGCTCAATCTGATTTAGTTTCCTTATATTTCCCCAGGGACTTGAATTGCTCTTCATGCCCCATTTAGTTTTCCTTTAGAGAGAACACCATTTGGTGTAAATGTAGTGTCCCCAGCCTTAGGAACAAGAAGAGGAATATGGAGCAATTTCAAGGCTGCTCAACTTCTTTGGCCCTTACTTTGCTCTCTTCCATCCATGCAGGATCCCCCACTAGACCAACAGAGTTTTGATGGAGCACCTATTTGATTTCTCTCATTTCATCCATTCTTTGCATTGTCTGCTTGAAAACATGGCCCAGACACAGCTTTTGTCCTCTCATGCTCAGCAATGAGATGTCGCACATTCTCAACCACGCAATCTCACCCTGCAAAAAGGAGAAGTAAAAAAGATGAAAAAAGAAAGGAAAAATATCTTTAGGCAAGTAAAGAGCATCAAGTCCTATAAAAAAAGCAGGGTGTGTAAAAAAGCCTGCAAGAACAGTATTTCCTTTTGTACTCTTAGGAATAACTTGTTTTATTTTCCTTTTTTCCAGCCAGCAAATGCTCAGCTGACAGGATAGCAGCACTTCCTTATTACCTTCAGGGAGACAGACAGGCACTACTCAAAGCAGTGAGAGCAAATCCTCTGCCCTTGTCCAAAAGCACTGAGACGAGAAATGCAGGCTCTCCAGTTCCCTCTGGATTTTCAGATACGTGCAGCTCACCTTGTCCTGCAGTCTGGCCTTTTCCTCTCCACTCTGCCTGATCTGCTGTGCATTTGCTCTGTCGATACAACTACCACCTGAAGCCCCACACAATACCTGGAATTAAAGAGGCTTGTCTGCAAATGCTCACACTTTCTCAGATGAAATATCCTGATCCAAGACAGAAAATCGGGTGGACCCTTATAATAAGTATCAAGCCAGTAACTCTGGAGTGTTCCCAGTCAAGGCCAGTCCCTCACTGCTCTTCTGGGCTGCTCTGCTAAACCAAATAAACTGCCAGAGTGAAGGACCTGGATGGGAGCATTCTGAAGTACTTGCTTCTCTCCCAGGCAGGCTTTAGAAATGTAAACCCATGTAGGAGGAGCTACGCTTCAGGCTGGCTCCACTAAAGTGAACAACTTCTAATTAATTTTCTTAAATACTGCTACAGGCAGTATTTAAAATTAAGGCAAAGTGTCTTCTACTTTCCTTTACAGAAAGGCATTGTAAATTACACTTAATCTGATTAGGTAGGGAAGAATAAGACAGCTGTGCTTCTAGGAGCTTTAAATATGTCCTTTTAAGCAGCATTTGAAAGAACACTGTTTATTTCAACTCACTTTAATATGAGGTAAAGCACATTTAAACAGTCAGTATAAAATACTACACAATTATAATATTATTGCAGACGCCTTGTTAGGAGAACACCTTACAGAGGGAAAAATATTTGAGAAAAACTGCTGTCACCAAATTGTAATTTACTGACTCTGAAAGCGTTAAAAGACTAGACCAATAGAGATTTAAGATTATCCACCAAGGAAATGAGCCTTGAAATCTGTATCACAATGTATTTGGTTACAATTTCATTTCTGAGAGAAATTATATTTTTAAAAAATAATATAAATCTTTTCAAATAAGGAAAGATATACTGGGGAATCTGGATGAGATTATGTCTCCTGACCATTTCCTCCATCCAGAGGACTTTATTTTGCAAAGCAGATGAATCATCTTGCCCATATGAGCAATGAAAAGTCAACTCATCATTTTAAATCAATGCTCTCAGGCTGACTCAACTGAGCCTTGGAAAAGGCCCCTGGTGCCGGATGTGATGGTGAAGACTGCCCTTGATACAGTGTTTGGGCAGAGCAAGGACCAGAACCTCAGCCTCACTCTTTTACTGTATCACACCTTTGTTTGCTAATGGAAGAAGGTGTTAACATAAAGACTGGCATTAATTAGAGAGGTGAAATTGTAGTCCAGCCTAGTAGTTTGTTCCATGTACACAAAACCAAACCCAACATTTAACGCATGACTGATATGATCTCCTCAAAGAGGTCAGGACCAGAAGCACGAGGAGATGTTAAAAAGAAGGTTCAACCTGACAAACAGCTACAAGTGTTTAGCAGGATCCCACTCTGTGACCAAGGTGTGTGTGTGTCACAGCAGGGCTGAAACTACAAAGAGAAAGATTGTAATTTGTGTTAGGTAATATGCTTAAATGAACAGTAAAGAACTGGAATAATTTGTTGCAGGATTTACAAACATCCAAGAGAATATGAAGCACTTACAAGTATGCTATGCTGAGAATTCTTCATTTTTTGAAAAGGGCTGGACAGTGGCATTGAGGAGTATTTTGCCAGCTCTACTATTTTTTTCTTGGGGGCCTCTTGTCACCTGATATTGAGAAAACCAAGGCAAGGTTATACTTTTTTGCTGCTTTCATATTGTTCCTTCCCCAGTAACTTCTGAGCCTCAAGACCTAAGGCACTTTTTTGGAGTATTGGGTGTCAGCTGGGGAACTCTGAAGACAATTGTTGCTGCCAAGTGCCAAGAAAATCTGGACACTTTTCTATACTCTCAGTCCCACCCAAGATCTTAAGAGAGAACTTAGCCCATGACTCTAAATGGCAGGCACAGTACAGTTGAAAAGTCAATACGGTGGAGATCAGATCATGTCAGAAAGAAGGATGCCTGTCATTCACAAGATGTCCATATTGCTATATACTTTACCCAGTGCAAAATGACTCATCAAACGTTATCATCTGTAATCCAAAAACAGGTAGGAAGTGAAGATAACAAGCAGCAATAACAAAAGTCTCCCTTCCTGGAAAACTATGGCACTTCTTTCACGCTAGCCAGCATTGGTGCACAAAAATCTACCTGACCCGGCTCATTTGGTCAGATCTTCTGATCAAAGACCCACAGACCAACTCCTACCTCTTAGGGAAGGATATTGATTAACTTGTTACAGAAGCATCCCACCTTCTAAACCCATGAAAATCTAGAACGGTTTAATCCTCCTCACTAATGATTACCAGAGTTTTAATCACTTCCATTTTGAAATTCAAAATAGACATAACATTTGGACACCTGTAATTATCTTTATGGAAGTGAGGATTTCCATTAGGTTAGGGCACTTTACCTAGATGAGGCAGAAAAATTACAGGATTCAGGGATCAAAACCTGAAAATGGACAGGCACTAATGCAAAATAGGATTCACATTTCCAGTGATGAAGACAATTAACCACAGGAACACAGGAAGGTAATAGATTCACCTCCTCTGTAAGTGAAGATTGCACGACTTGCCAAATGGTTTACTGTAGCTCACACATGAGGCAATAGAAAAATAGTAGTTATTAAGTGACATTTTCCACTTTGTGTTATACATGATGTCCGAACAATGCCAGTGACTCCTCCTGCCTTTACTGTTAACAAAATTTGCATTTGTTATCAGTCCACATTTAGAAGCTTTATCATAGAATAAAAGAGGAAATGATATTGTTAAACTCTAGAGTTCAGCTGAAAACACCAGTACATGGCATGCAGCTAGTATTAAAATTAAGTTGTAAAATTGGTATGTAAATATCATACTATCTATCATTCATGATTCAAAAAGCAGTCAGGAGGACGGGAACTAAAATAACAAAAGGTATACACTGTAATTGTATCACTAGGCATCCTTTATGTCTCTAATAAAGTACTGGAGCTTAGTTACTGCTGAGAGGAGGAAAAGCTGATAGTACCCTGGTTGATGTTGCAGTACAAAGGAAGCAGAGAATCCTCATCTGCAGATAAAAGAGACATGAGCACTAATAAAGACATGCTTAAAAAAAAAGAACCCCCTCCCAGTCTAGTAGCCTGCAGGCATCTTAAGTGAAACGTCTGAGAATAAAAACCAATCTGTTTAATTAACGCTAAGCACTAATCGTTAACACCAATTATATAACAAAAACTATCTCAAGACAGGGATTCATGCACTAGGAAACCAGATACAGTAGACAAAACAATAATTAAAGAGCTGAACATGCTTTGTTCTCTAACAAGTTCTAGTACATTTACACTTGTGTAAATACAGGATTGTATCCCTCATCTGTGGCACGGATGAGCCATCGGGGCTGGTGAGCTCTGTGATGTGGGACTTAACATGACCTGTGATGTTCACTGCCATGGTTTACCTCTATTACCCTGGTGAAGCTAGGAGCTGCTATTTCCCAAGCTTTTCTCATAACTGGTTTGGCTTAACTGGTCCCCGAGTCAGCATTCTGTGAGTAGAACTAGCCAGAGCATAACAGCAGCTGTTCACAGTCTCTTCTCAAGCAGCAGTGAGGTAGTATCAAATGAAGACAGGAAGTAACAAGTTCAGAATACATGAAGGAAGTTACCTGCTTCAAATACTGCAGAAGGTTGCAGATGCTACAAAATACAGTGATTCCAAAAGGGAAGAAATATCAGCATCATGGATGCAAAAGGAAATAAAACTCTTCTGAGTTGGAAATTGGAACTGCGAGTGTCAGGAAACAGCATAAAGTCTGAGGAAATAGGGAATGATTTGCTTGTTCATCCAGTCTTTCCCATTCCTGTTGCCTGAGGCTGGCTGTGGCTGCACATGAGACAGAGTCCTTTCAAAGCCATCCTTTTACTTGGAGATTCTGAGATTGGACCTGTCTTTTTTCTTTTTCCTCTGTTAGGAACCTATAGTGACCTCTACAGTGAATACTAATGGGGCTTACTAAAGGGTTTTCAAACAGCTGAGTAACATGGTTACTTGGTGGACATATGTAATTCCATGTCAAATGGCAAACACTGGGGTTGGTTGCCATGTCTGTGGCATGCTTCCATTTTAATTACACCTTGAGCCCTTTGCCTTCTGCTGCTGCAAAGCTGAGAGATCCTCTTAAGATAGAAAAGGCAACCCCTGCCTCAACAGCTGCAGCCAGCTCTGCTCTCTTCATAGGCTGGAACTGCTGCTTGCCCACAGGTAAAGTGAGCACAGCTCATCCCTCCGCCAGACAGGTTATGCACCCCTGATTGCTGGGTCCTGTCACCTGTGCTTCCAGAGCTGCTCTCAAACGAGCATATCTGCACATGCCAACGAGCATACGGCAATCTTCATTTCCAGATAGCTGCAGGGATCCCTTCCTGTGCCCTTTGCTCCCAGCACCCTTATTCCCAGGTGCTGATAGTCCTCCTTTAAGTCTAACACAAAAGGCTGAGCTGCCCAAAAGCAAACAATGCAAACTGATAATTTTCTTGTCTGACTCAGATCTTTGCACTGTGCAAAGCTCACACCTCCTGCTGACTGCTGGACCCCAGGCACGAAACCTCAGCAGAGCCTCCAAGAGATATAATAGTTGATCTTATCAAGAAACTGCTGAGCTGCTATGTCTGATACACTATCCATAAAGCAGTCACTTCCACCCAGCCTAACACCACCCTGGATCACCTGCTCACTCCCTTCACAGCTCTTTTAAAGATGCTCACTCAGTTTAGGTCATTTGGCCAGGATTGGTTGTCTCAGGACACTGTGCAAGGCAGAAGCCCTTTCTCTCCCTCCCTCTCTGGTTATATTTCCTCTACCTTCCCCCTAAAAGAATCAGAGCAGAATTTTGCTCAGTCCATCCACTCCTTTCTGTTCCTGCTCCCCATTAGCAGTACAAAAGCTTTCCTTTGTCAGATTTGTTGGTCTGTGACTGACAAGCAATTGCAATAAGTAATTTCATTTCAGTGGAAGATAATAAAACGTGATACCATAACTACCCACAGAGCCCCCAAAGTATTCCTGTTCACTTTAATAACCTGGTGAGATGCTGCTAATCTTGACAGAGTCTGCGCAGCAGGTGCTGGGGAGCTGAATCTTCATATTCTTTCACTGCTTGATGATCCTTCCACAGGGAAAGCTTCAAGCTGTTAAAATGCAATGGCCCTGCTCTATTTTTAATTACATTTAGTTTATTAGAGACACAATCAGATGCATAACTAATCCTGGAGCCTGCCCTACCTTATCAAGAGGGAAAGGGACATCTGACTCATTTAGGCTCTCACAGTCTCAGATATGTGGAGCGGTTTCCCTATGGGAGACAGGCATTGAAGGGAAATACGCAGCAGAGGGGGAATTCTGTTGTTTTCAAAAGCACATGATTTTTACCAATATTTCCCTGCCCTGCCCAGGGACCTCTTCAACACAAGTTGCCTTTTTTATCAAATGTTCCTCCTAAAGCCAAGATGTGCCAAGGAAATTTGGGTGCCCGTTTGCCATTTAAAATTCAGTCTGCCTGTCCCCTCTGGACCAGAGAGCAAATGAGCTGTGTAAGGGTGAGGGGATAAATGCCCTTGATGCCAAAGAATTACAGGCCTCCCCTTTACCAGCACTGCAGAAACATTAGCTTCCCTTGAAATTACACTCCCAGATGCACAAGAGGAGGAGTAGGGAGAAAGCAGAATTTGCACCAGAAGCACATCAGTGTCCCAACAGTAAAATGGTAATGCTTTGAAAGCATCTTTGAAAGCCTGGGTATTTCTCAGCACATGCATCACCTCGGTGTACATCCGACCCATGCTCCTGCTTCTGAGCAAGCAGAATCCCATCCTGCTACAAGAGCAAAGACAAAACCAACCCCTCAACATCTTGCCAGCACTCCAGAGGGGATCATTAAACATACAGGATGTGCTGAGTCCAGAGAGGAGCTCAAAGCTGAAGCATGGCAATCTGCACTGTGCCCATCACAGAGAGTAGCCTGACCCCTGATCTGTGCAGAGAGGGAAACAGGGAGAGAGGGACCAGGGTCCAATCAGAAAGGTTTCCACTGCATCAATGGCACTTTTTGTGACAACCCTATTTTCAAAATTTCTGTACCCATAAACACACAATAGTGGAGGTGAGAAGGCAGACATCTTTCTAAGAGAGGGCAGTTCAGGGGCTAAAATGTGAGGACGCTCTTTTTAAATTAAAGGGAGAAAGCCAGAAGAGCTGCTTCCAGCCAAGGCAAATGAGCTAAAATACTGCTGCTAAAACTTCTGTGTCCACTTGGGAAGCCAGAGTCTAGCTGCAAAACAAACTGGAGGGCCAGCATGTTCCTCATTAAAATCCAGAAGCTGCTCTTCGATAGCGTCTTATTCATGTTAAATCCACAACTGTAATTAAATTGTTCTCTAAGCTCTTGAGAAGTAACTGAAATGCTTAGAAATGATCCAAGGAAATTACAACAATAACTGTGATATGGCTGTCTCCCTCTTGCAAAGGTAACATGCAGATCTCTATCCTCCAGCAGGTGGGTTCCTGTGATATGAGCTCTTCAGAAAGGAGGGCCTATATGGCTCAGATCTCACTCTGTTCCAAACTGAGAGGTGGGAAAGTGTCGTGGTTTGACACTGGCCAAACACCAGGCACCCACGAAAGTCACTCACTCATCCTCCCCTGCCACAGCTGGGCAGAAGAGAGGAAAAAAAATTAAACTAAAGGTTCATGAGTTGAGATAAGGACCTGGAGAAAACACTTCAAGGGCAAAACAGGCTCAGCTTAGAGGTACAAAATGATTTTATTACTAATAAAATCAGAGGAAGATAATGAGATGTAAAATAAGCCCTTAAAAATGCCTTTTCTTCCCCCAACCCCTCCCTCCTTCCCACCGACAGTGCAGGGAGACAAGGCATGGGGGTTTGTGGTCAGTTTGTCACCCGAGGTTTTCTTCTGCTGCTCAGGGAGAGGGGGTCCTTTCCCTGCTACACTGTGGGGTCCTTCCCACAGGAGACAGTTCTCCATGAACTTCTCCAGCGTGTCTCCAATCTCACGAGCAGCAGTCCTGCCAAAACTGCTGCAATGTGAGTCCCTCCCTCAGGCACACAGTCATTCCAACTGTTGTGGTGTGGTGCAGTCCTCCAAGGACAGGCTGCTCCAGCCTGGAAGCAAGGGCCTCCCTCTCTCCGTCGGGTCTCCCGCTGGATCACAGCGTCCTCCAGGCATCCACCGGCTCCAGCATGGGCACCTCCCTCACGGGCTGTGGGTGGATCTCTGCATCCCCCATGGATTCCCTCGGGCTGCAGGGGCACAGCTGCTTCACCATGGTCTGCACCACGGCCTGCAGAGGAATCTCGGCTCTGGCGCCTGGAGCGCCTCCTCCCCCTCCTTCTCCACTGACCTTGGTGTCTCCCTGTTGTTTCCCTCACATGTTCTCACCTCTTCCTCTTCTGTGACTGAAAGAAAAAAACTGTGCCCTTCTTTGTATGGATTTTCTTCTTAAATCTGTTATCACAGAGGCGTTACCAACATCTCAAATTGGCCCAGCCTTGGCCAGCGCCATGTCCATCTTCAGAGCCACCAGGGATTGGCTCTGCTGGACATGGTGGAAGCTTTCGGCAGCTTCTCACAGAAGCCACCTCTGTGGCCCCCCTGCTACCAAAAACCTGGCCATGCAAAACCAACACAGAAAGGCATGAGCATCATTTTAGTCTTCTGTTCTTCAACGAATATATGTCCAAATCCTGTGGAATTTCAAGGGAACTCATTATTCATGGTGAACACTGCTCTGAAACACACTGCATACTTGTTTCAGAGAGTTAATTCCCCTGCACTCCTGTCATTTCTTTACAGAAAATGCAGCTTTAGAAAAGAGGAGTAATAGATCTGTTCAAGATAGCTGAGCTGTGTTTTTCTACAAACATTTCTCAAAGCAAAACTACAAAATGTTCCTGGTATTGTCTAGAAATCTACTTATGTTACATTATTAAATATACTTCCCCTTATTCCAGAGGGTCTTCTTGAGTTTGCATAGTGAAAATGGAAAAAATTAACTTTTGTATTTCCTTCATATTGAAAACCTGGTAAATAGATAACCTTGGGCTTTCTGTCTTCCAAGAAAAGATGTGATGTAAGAACAAGCTAAGTGCAGCTGACTTACCTCAGTCCAAACCAAAGAGAGAGCCTCTTGCATAGAATAAAAAGGTCAAGAGTATAAAGATGTGATCTTGACAGGGAGGAGAGCCAAGAAAACAGTTCAGTATTTAAATAACTGATTAAATAAAATATAATTAGGGCTAAGTTGGCCCCTTTCCCAGAGTTCATAAACGCACACAAGGAATCTCCTCTGGGGGCATGCAGCCTGACACGTGCCTTGGTTAAATCAAGCCATTTAAACAGCTGACCTTTTTTAGTGTCAGCTTCTGTTTGTTCACCCCCCTCAGCCCTCTCTGGAGCTACCCTTTCATACTGCTTGCTTCATGTCTTCCCCACCTTTAAATGTGGCAGGAGGCAAATTAAATAAACCAGAACTACAACAGAATGAGAAGTTCCAGAAAGCTTTGTTGCAATTTATTCCCCAGGTTTGTGGAGCAGCAACCTAACTCACACGGCCTTGGAGGGTTTGGTGAGCCCAGCTCCCTAGAGTTTGGAAATCCCGAATTGTAGAAGACAAAGCTGTTTTGAGGGAAGCATTGCACAGAGCTAACCCAGGTAGGTATTTGCCCTGTTCTCATCAAGCTCTCAGGTACACCAAAGCCTCATTTTGCATAACTCCAGTGGGCTGATGTGCTCTCTCTTTGACTGACACTGCTCTGCTAAGCCTGAGGAACAGATTTTTAGCAGCAAATTAAATCACTTGAGCACAGCCCACGCTAACCTGTTTCACAACTTCTAGACAGGTGGTTTTTATTACATTAGTCCATTCCTCGGGCAGAGAGTTGACTTCCCATGTTGATGTTGACCATATGGGCATATGTTCCATACGGTATGGAGCACAGGGAATCCCTCATTTAGAAAGAAAAATTCACACGAGTAAAGAACCTACAGGTGCCCAGAGGAAAAATAGGTAAAGAGTGGGATGGAGATGTTGTAACTGCATTTCTCTCTGCTTAAAAAGACTAAAGTCTGATTCAAAAGAACTTGAAGCCAACAAGAGTCTTTGCCCTGCCTACAGGAAACTTTGAATCCGAATTTGATTTGGGAAGAAGGGAGTGAATTGCAGCGATTGAGACTTTTTTCTCTGAAGTGAAACAATGACTCAGGCTCTAGAGCTAGAGGTAATGAAAGGACAAATTATGCTGCACTGCTCAAGGATATATGCACATTTACCCTGCACAAACCTCCCTTCCTGGTTGTTTGGATGTTTTTGTTTAATTCTGATTCCTGTCAAAGTTCATTTGAAGGACAATAATATACATTCAGGAAGTAACCTCCCATCTATATTTGTGGAAAGTTTGTCCATCCAGTAAGTCCAAATTCTAGTCAAACATCACCTCCCAGTTATTTACAATGCTACGAATATTGATTAAAATATATGCATTCATACTGATTTTAGTCTTAATTGATGCTCCACATACTTTGCACACATGGCTGTTTTTACACTCTTTAGAGGAATACAACATCAATCACTTTGAGAGGAACACAGAATGAGCAGAGTCCTAAACAAAAAGACAAATTCTGACAGTGTCAAATGGGGGTAATGTTGAGGATTTTGTACATTTTGTATCAGAGATCCTGAGAAATGTCTCAGGAGTCTTTATTATCCCCATAACAGCAGCAAAGATGAATCTGTGAGATGGAAGGCCATGAACAAAATGAACATAAATATTGTGGACCTACCCAAGGTCAGAGAATAATTCACAGCAGCCTTACCAGACTTGTTGGGTTTACCATGTGTTTCTCCATCCATCCTATATGACATTCCTTTAAATTGTATCTACTGAATGTCAGGACCAGGCTGCCCACATGAAAACTGACCCTCCTGGCTGGTAGTTTTGCACTCACTTAGTCTTTCTTTCAGACCATTATGGCCCCAAGCTCGAAAAATCAGAAGAAACTGCTTGGAGATTTCAGCCCATTAGTTTAAAGGTAGAGAGTAAGATGAATGGAAACTCCCTTTCAGTGGCTAACTGGGGGTGCCTCAGGACCTGTGAACAGCCAATATCATTTGCCAACATTATTTGCAACCCTGTCCTTATAAATAGATATAAATAATAATATAAATAAATAATAAATAAAAAGATGGAGTTCATCCTTCAATGCCAAGAGCACAGAGAATAGCAAGACTGCCTCTCAGCTGCAACCTTTCAGCTGCCTTCTCTGCCTCTCACCTCACAAAGCTCTCTCCTACTGCCTGCCCTGAACACAGTCCTGAGGGTGGTCTCCCCACAAGTCCCCCTCACAGCACCTGGGGCTGCTGGATGAAGACTGTGATTCAGAAGGAAACTCTGCTCAGAAAAAAGTCCTGGTGTCTAAGCAGCTCAACACATCATGCTGTGATATAAATCCTCTCACTTACCACCACCCCAGATCAGAGACTCTGGACATGAGCACCTGGCAGAAAAGGAATTAAGTAGTGTATAAAAGCTAATTGATCAACTATTTAGACAGTCTAAACTTTTAAAGGATGAAAATGTACCTACTTTCACTGACATCAAGGTGCTGGTACTTTATCATGTCTGCAACACTCCAAGTCTGCAATGGCCCAAAGACATGTTTTTGCTGTCCCAATGCCTGGCACAATCACGAGATTTGGCAAAATCATGATGAAGCCTCTGATTTTTTCTATCCTGCTGAGTTAGAGACCTTATGGGTTAAGAGGAAATTCTCCAGTTGTCCAAGTACAAAAAAGGCCCAGACCACAGCAGTGTGAAAGAAGAAAACACAACCACCCACCTTGCCCCAGGCTTTAGCCACCAGCCAGCCTGTTTTGTAACATATGAAGAGATTCTTTCGAGTGTCCAGCTGTGCCAGACATGAAAAAATTACCACAAGGATATTTTTGTGCTAATTCCCTTACTCATTTAGATTCTTTCTCCTTACCCTTTCTTTCACTTGGTTATTCTGATGTGTTTTTCAAATGTGTCAAAAGTAGCAACATTTTCTCTGTGATCGACCTCTCCTATGCTCCTACCAATTTTTTAATTTTTGTTATCTTCTCTGCCTTGTTATACTTCGTAAGGGAAGGGTTTCCCTGGAACTATTGTCCAGATCTAATAACCTAGAGACTCAAATGTTCTTATGAACACTTACCCGCTCCAGGGTTGCAGGAGATTCTGATTTCACTGAGGGAGAGAGGCTATCCTGAACATGAACAGACCAAAATAGTTCATTCAAGACCATCCCAATTAGCCTCAATTTCCATGGTCCCCTACTCCAGTATTTTTCATTTGTCCTGGTACCCTGTGGCACTGGAAGGAAGGAAGCTGGTATCAGAAGCATGAAAGATGAGGTGGGTATTCCCCACCTCCAGTACAAGCCACACCTTTGCCAGGCTCCAGCTCTCACTGTGGGGCAGTGACAGCTCTGCCACTTGCCCCTTTCCAAGAGGATGGCAGGTTACAAACCCACTCAAAACACCTGACAGCAGTCTGACTCAGTTTTCAATGCCCATCAGAGAAAGAAATCAAGACACACTGCTTTCACCTTCCCTACTTGTGATGGAGGTAACCCTGTCTCTGTCACTCTCCCCCTACAAGAAAACACCACATTTCCAAACCCAGGCAATGACAGACTGCAAAATGTAGATTCAGCACATTTTGCAATATATCTTGACTTACACATCGGCATAATGGTACTCCTCCTCTCAGGAAAAGATTCTGATTGCCCAGATCAGTGTATTCACAAAGGTGAAGAGAACTTCCTTTTAGCCCTTTAACACAATTATCTCGGTCATTACAAGATCAGCAGCAGGCATCGGTTCGTTCCTTGCAAATTTGCAGAGTTTGCTTTTTTTTTTTGCATGTGTGGTTTGCTTTAGACCTTACTTATATAAGGCTTATTTATCACAGCCACATGGTCTAATTCATGTATATGTATTTTGTATAAAAGCATTTGAATTAATGTTCCCAGCTTATTTACTTTGAAGGACTGAATGCCCCCTCAGGAAGACATATTGATCTTAAAGGAGGCCATTCTCCGATGAACACTGGTTCCTGCAATATTTATGGCATCTGAAGCCTTTTCTCTCCTCTTGATCTTTTGAAAAGAGGTCCCAAAGGAGAGTGACAAAGCTTGGAGAGTGGAGGAGGGAGAAGAAGTACAAGAGGGGTCCCTTTGCTCTGAGTACAACATCAAAATGTAAACAAGAAGGTGATCAAGGACTGTGGTCGTTTCTAAATTAAGCATCAAAAATGTATATTAATGAATATGAGAGGAAAAAACCCATTGAGCCAACTTTGTAGAGAATGTTAAAATGGAGAAAAAAAATATCTGCAGCTTTGTTCAGTTTTGAAGCTCAGTTCTGCTAATTTAGGGCATATCAACTGTGGTTTTTAGGCCAGCCAGAAGAACTAATGTCAATGGAAATATTATAAAGCAACTCCTTCACAGTCTAGCACTTGCCATCTTTTTAACTACTCCACACGGCCACAGTTCTTATTAAAAATAAAATACTAAATACTTTTCTGGCTTCTTCAGAACTGAGTTTGCACTCCATATGAGCTGAGAGATAGAGGAGTGCACACTTGATATCCATGTGATGTTCTCCCTCCTCCTATATCCTGAAGGGAAATCACAGTTCCCGATTTGGTTTCTGTTTTCATGGCATAGTAAGGAACAGAAAAGGCAAAACACAAGCTGAAGGATCTAAAGGCCAGATCCAGCACTCCAAAGGCTGAGTCGAAATATGTCACTGAGCCACTGTTTTGTCCATTCTCATTTATTGTCTCAAGCATTCTGCTTCCTCACCATAAATGGAGGGAATGTCTTCTCCTTTCTATCCTGAAGTTGTAATTCACCAGGAGCAGGTGTCTCAGCCCACATGGACAAAGAGCAAAGGCCAAGGCAGAGAGCAAGCAGTTTTGCTGCTGGGGTAGTCCCCACTGACTGGGGGAGCTGCCTCCACACTTGCCTTATTATGTGCTGGATGCAATCCTAGGGCTGTCCCACCTCGTCCATACACATTAGCTAGGGATACAGCTATGTAAGTGTGTGTGCAGAGGGCAAGCTCTGCTGCTCTGCCACCAGCCTTGCCTGTCACATTCCCACATGGGACGTGGGAGTACAGGTAATGAGTAGGAAAACATCAGTTTCTCCCATTTTGGGGGGAAGTGCTGTGGTATTCTGCAAAGCAGATAATCAGATTCACTTGCACAGCTCTGTTGAATGGATGAGGTATGGGAAGCTGCCAGCTCTGAGCTGTGCCTGCCCCCACCCTTCCCTTAATTGAGAATTTATTTTGTCACAAAAGTCCATGCTAACATACCAGAAAACAAGGCTGACCCATGGATGGGAAAAGATGAGGCCAGAGGCCAGGGTCCCACTGTAAAAGGTGCAGTTTTCAATCAGAGGGATGTGTTGCACCTGGCTAAAAAAGAATTTGATGAGAGCTTTGACTAAACCAAATTATTCATAGGTGTAATATGATGGAAAAAGCAAATATTCAGGAAAAAAAGGATTTAAAAAGCATTAGCTTTGAAACAGGTCTGGGAAATTTGCTTCTTCAAAAGTGACCTGCACCTGATTCTTCCTTGTAGGAACAGGGGATGCAGATGGGTTGTCCAAAGAGGACAATAATGGGATAACAGAGGTTTCAAAGATCTAGTATAGAAAAAAGAAGTTGATGATGGCACATAGGTTCTTCTTTGCCCCTATTCCAACCAACACCCAGGAGATGTAGCTGCCTGCTCCAAAGATTCTCCCAACAGATTTACCCAGTGGAAAAACCTTGGATTGCCCCAAGGTATTTTGGCAGCCAATGGCAAAAACTTTTTAGGAAGCTGTGACAAAACCCATTGGACACTTCTGTGGGTGATTGCAGCTTCTGTGCACTCACAGCAACATCATCATCAGCTACAAAACCTGAGGTGAGTCTTACTAAGGAAATCCCTCTAAGTAGACACACAGAGATGTAATTTGTCATGTGTCCTGTGCTGACCTGCAGCTCTGCATTTCCACAGCTGTCCCCACCAGCCCCCACAGAGGGGGCTGTAAAATGTATTCAAGTCCTCTCTACATGAAAGGTTCCTCTCAGCTGGGCAAAACAACACAGATCTCTGTGGCTGAAGATCAAGGGGGAATGGCAAAACCCAGAAGCTGCAGGAGCAAAGCCTGATGCCTGTCAAAGTCAGCACAAATACTCTCCCTGATTTTGGGAGAGCTGGGATTTCTGCACTCATTTTGTTTCAATGTCAAGATGAGGGGAAGGGTTCAGATGTGCTGTCAAGAATTTTACTGGAGGAATTAAAATAGCCAATTTCAGGTTAGCTTTTTGTTTAGTTACTCATTGCATCCTGTCACCAAAAGGCCTCTCTTGGCTGTATAAAGCACTTCCCTGGCTTAGTCACGTGGAAGATAGATGTGGGAGCACTTCTCTCATCAAAATGTTTGTTTTAAGGGGAGATCAGAAAACTGAACCATGGCAGAGGCTCAAGAGGAGATATGGGAGAAGGAGTGTTTACCAAATAGTTCAGCATTGGAGAGATAAATGGACATTTGAGCTCATTTCACTACATAATGTTATTAGTTATATGAAATTAGACTGCCAAATACAGTTCTATAAGATGCAAGGGGAAAGCAAGAGGGCAAAAAGGAGAATGAACACACAGGGGACAAATCACTGTCACTCACAAAGAAGTGCCTGGCAGACTAAGAATTAAATTCACTCCTCAGGGCAAGCCATCCCCAGCTGTTATATAAATACATTTTAATGCCCCTGTCAAGAGTACAGCAAGAAAAAGCCAGCGTTCCCCAACACAGTGTGTCAGGTGTTCTCTGTCATTCAGAGAGCTTGAAAAAGCCACATTTAGATTGCAGTTTTGTCACTTCTCCTCTAGCAGTGCTCAGGCAGCTTCCCTGGGTCGGATGGAGCAGGCAGTGACGACTGTGGAGAGCAGGCAGTGACTGTGGAGAGCAGGCAGTGACTGTGGAGAACAGCCAGGCACAGGGCAGCAGCAGTAGCTGGTCAGTGGGGTCGGTGCCACGCTCCCCATGCTCATGCAAATGGAGAATCTCTTGGATTCCTCCAACTCCCTCTGGGCTGTAGTGCAAAATCGGCATTTGCCAGGCTGCTTGGCTTTTCCTCACGGGACTGACGGGGCAGGAGGGGGCAGAGGCGAGTTGACAGCCAGTGTGCAGCAGACCTCGCTCAGCCTTCACCAGGATCTCTTGCTTCCCAGCAGAGCCATTCTCAAGGGTAGAAGTGAGGTTCAACCTCAAGTCCTGAGAAGAAAGCAACGATGGTCCCAATCCCCAGAGTATGCAGTTACCTCCTTTTCCCATTAGTCCAGATCCTACTGCCTTCCCTAAGCTGCAGCTTGGTTACAAACAACTTTGGGGTGACTGTGAGCTAGACTGGAGCCAATCTCTGCTAAAGCTACTACTTTATTTTTCATTTTGAAGAGCCCTGCAGCACTTTCTTCAGAAATAAATGGCAAGAGGGGACTTTTCCCCTTTCTGTCACACAGCTGACAGTGCTACAGCTGTCAATCCTAAACACCTTCTCCAGCAAAATCAGAATCATTGCTCCAAAATTGGCTCTGTTTGAGATGAGCAGCTCTCAGATGCAGTTCCATCAGCTCAAGAGGAGTGCAATCATATCCCTCCTTGTAAATGCACTTTTGGATTTCTGCTGCCTTTCCCTCTGAAACATGAATTTGGCCCCAGCTACTCTGTGATCTCTGAGCAGGTGGGAAATACATGGTGTTTAGCACACAGGAGACCAGGCAGAAGGATATGATACAGCTGTGAATAACCAACTCAAATGGGAGACTATAAAAGAGGAGCTCATTTCAAATGCAAGCATTTTCATGGGGGCTGATGCAAGGCAACCTGCAGTCACTGCCATCCGAGGAGCCAGGCTTACAGGGCAAGACAGGTTTTGTGCTTTCCCTTTGGGCACAAATCAATAATTTGTTCTCTTTCTGGCATCAGGCCAGTGGAGGACATGGTACACCCATCCCTGTACCCCCAAGCTGAGTTGTACCAGTATAAGAGTTTGCAAAGCTTTGCTTTGGCCAGAACACTGAAACAAAACAACCAAGCCTGTTAAAGTCACTGAAACCCCTCTCATGGCACTAACTGGAGAGTGTGGCCTGTTCTGTTCCCCGCCG